>WAAF01004819.1:20469-43516 GCA_013400475.1 Tricholaema leucomelas | reverse complement strand
CTGGAGGTGTTTAAGGCCAGGCTGGATGAGGCTGTGGGCAGCCTGCTCTAGTGTGAGGTGTCCCTGGGCATGGCAGGGGGGTTGGAACTAGATAATCCTTGTGGTGCTTTCCAACTCTAACTGATTCTATGCTTCTATGATTCTTTTCTCCTGGTTGAACTCATTCCCTGCTCATTCATAAAATGGTGGAGTCATTTAGGTTGCAAAAGACCTCTGAGATGATCAAGTTGCAGCATTAAACCCAGGCATGCACAACATTCTTGTTCCATCTATGCTTACCTAAGACCTTTCTTTTTCTCTTTTTTTTCTTTTCACTGAGTTGTCATCCTATGACAGGGAGGTTGGAACTAGATGATCTTTAAGGTCCCTTCCAACAGAAACCTTTCTATTCTATGAATCTCTCCCCAGAAGGAGGAAAGTTGTGGGCATCTGCTCCACCAGCAGCTGCTGCCTGCCGCATTAGTGCCAACATTGAGCTTCCAGTTAAATCTCCCCCAGATCTGTCCTGATCTCTCCCTGTAGTCACCTCCCATCTCTTCAAGCACTGGGCTCTGTGGTCCCACTTGTGGCAACCCCAGAAGACCCTGCTTTTTGCCACCTCATTCTGGCAGAGTAGAGGAGGCAATTAGTGAGGGAACATCACCACTGCTGTGTCACTTCTTTCCAAATTTCATGCCTCTCTTCCCATTGTGGAGCCTGATGATCTGTGATGACTATAAACAATCCACCCAGCATCAGTGGTGGGCTTTTAAAGCCTGAGCTGCTGCCAAGCATCCCAGCTCCACAGCAAAGTGCTGTTCCTTTCAGCTGCTCAGCTCCCAGCTGCCAAGAGCCATGGCTTGCATCTGTCAGTGCCATCTTGTTCCTCTAAATTCAAGCCCATCACCATTTGGAAGTGTCACACTCAACAATAAATGCTCTGTGGGAGGTTGCAGGCCAAAAAACCCCACTCCAGTTAATCTTCATTTCATGTTGTGAGCTGTGAGGTTTCTAAATTAACTTCCCAGAAAAAGCTGGTCAGTGAGAGGGTCATGGAGCAACCTGGTCTAGGGGAGAGTGCCCATGGCAGGGGAATTGGAACTAAATGATCTTTCGAGCCTCTTCCAGCCCAAACCATTCCATGATTCCATGACAAAGTGTGTGAGGAATGCCTGCAGTCCAGGTCTTCACTGATGGGGTGTTTTAATAGTGTCCTCAGATCCCAGATACCAGCATGGTGGGGACAGGAAGGCAACTCTGGAGATCATCCAGTCCAACCCCCCCTGCTAAAGCAGGGGCACCCACAGCAGCCTGCCCAGGATCATGATGTCCAACTGGGCCTGGAATTTCACCAGAGAAGGAGACTCCACAACCTCTCTGGGCAGCCTGCTCCAGGGCTCCAGCACCCTCACACTAAACAAGTTTATCCTCTTAAGGTGCAACCTCCTGGGTACCAGTTTGTACCCACTGCCCCTTGTCCTGTCCCTAGGCATAAATGGCAAGAGTCTGGCTCCATCTTCTTGCCCCCACAGGTTCTCTAGCTCTTGCTGAGCATTCAGAAGATCCCCTCTCAAGCTGTTCTTCTCCAGGCTCAACAGCCCCAGGTCTGTCAGCCTTTCCTCCTCACAGATACGCTCCAAGCCCCTGAATACATTCACAGCCTCCCTTGGACTCCCTCCCTGTCTCTCCTGAACTGGAGATCCCAGAACTGGACTCAGGGACAGAACTCCACACTTGTCCTTGTTGAACTTCATGAGATATCTCTCCCCTAAGTCTCTAGCCTGCCCAGGTCTCATTGAAGGGCAGCACAGCCTGCTGGGCTATCAGCCACTCCTCCCAGCATGGATCAGAAGCAAAGTGGCCCACTTCAGCCAGCCACTCGAGTCATTGATGAAGGCTTTGAACAAGGCTGGCCCCAGTCTTGACCCCTGTGGAACACCACGAGTTCCATTCCTCCAATTAGACTTTGCTCCACTGGATAGAATAGAATTAGAATACAATAGGATAGAGTAGAAAATAGGACACAACAGAACACAACAGGATAGGATAGGATAGAGCAGAACAGTCCAGGCTGGAAGGGACCTCTAGAGGTCTTCCAGTCCAACCCCCCCGCATTCAGCAGGGATATCCCCACCAGCCCAGGTCACCCAGGGCCCTGTCAAGCCTGACCTCGAATGTCTCCAGAGAAGGGGCCTCAACCACCTCTCTGGGCGACCTGTTCCACTGCTCCACCACCCTCTCTGGTCACAACTCTCTGAGCTCTGTCCTTCAGCCAGTTCTCAGCCCCCCTCACTGTCCATTCATCTGACCCACACTTCCTGATGTCCTATGAGGACATTCTGGAGGACATGTCCAAAGCCTTGTTTTATTTGAGTGCACTGCATCTTTACCTCACAGGCACTTCATGGGAAGGTAAAAAATGGCCCTCACGTTACTTTTAGCCTTTGACATCTCCTTGCCTTGGATTCCAGGAGGAAGCATTGACCAGAGTAGTTGGCAGATGACAGAGCACTCAGGAGGACACAGAGTGTGATGTCTGCAAGCGTTTCATGCAGCTCCCGTAGTTCCCACTTGGCATCTGAGTTCCTGAAGATTTCCAGTGTGGAATCAGACTTTGAAATGAGGCTTTGGAGTGCTTTGATGTCTCCAGACATGGGTGTGTACTCATTCCAGACACGCAGCAGTCAGTGAAAACCCAGCCCTGAACTTGAAGGAGTTCTACAGCAAACCCAGAGTGTGCACTGCAGTTTATTACGGAGTTAGGGACTTCAGTTTTTGCACAGGGTGAGCTGCTCCACCCGAGCAGAGACTTCAAATGAAGAGAAAAAACACTGATAAACTCCATGCCTGAAGTTCCACATATTAGAAGCAGCATATTGCAGAAAGAGGTAGAGGTGAGGTGTGCCTCAGGAGGACAATTTTTAACTGGAAGTAGTCTCCATAATTAAATCTCTGCAACTGATTATGAATTATGGGCACAGCAAAATCATACAATCATAAAATCACAGAATGTCAGGGGCTGGAAGGGACCTCCAAAGCTCATCTGGTCCAGCCTTCCTGCCAGAGCAGGATCACCCAGAGCAGATCACACAGGAATGTGTCCAGATGGTTCTGGAATATCTTTTGAATGCCTGCTCAGCAAGTTTGCTGCTGACACCAAGCTGGGAGGCTTGGCTGAGACAGCTGCAGGCTGTGCTGCCATCCAGAGAGACCTGGACAGACAGAGCTGGGCTCAGAGGAACCAGATGAGGTTCAACAAGGACAAGTGCAGAGTCCTGCATCTGGGGAGGGATAATAAACTGCAGCAGTACAGGCTGGGAGGTGACTGCTGGAGAGCAGCCCTAGGGAGAGGGACCTGGGAGTGCTGGTGGAGAACATCCATGGCACAGCAATGTGCCCTGGTGGCCAAGAGAGGCAATGGGATCCTGAGGGACACTAAGCAGAATGTGTCCAGCAGATCAAGGGAGGTTCTCCTGCCCCTCTACTCTGCCCTGCTGAGACCTCATCTTGAGTGCTGTGTTCAGTTCTGGGCTTCCCACTTTAAGAGAGACAGAGATCTGGTGGAGAGGGTCCAGCAGAGGGCTATGAGGATGATGAGGGGACTGGAGCACTGCCTGATGAGGAGAGGCTGAGGGACCTGGAGCTGCTTAGTCTGGAGAAGAGAAGACTGAGAGGGGATTTAATCAATGCTTATACATCTCTGAGGGCTGGGGGTCAGGAGTGGGGGGACAGGCTCTGCTCACTGCTCCCTGGGACAGGACAAGCAGCAATGGATGGAAGCTGCAGCACAGGAGGTTCCAGCTCAACACAAGGGGGAACTTCTTTGCTGGAAGGGTCCCAGAGCCCTGGCACAGGCTGCCCAGAGAGGTTGTGCAGTCTCCTTCTCTGGAGCCTTTTAAGGCCTGTCTGGATGTGTTCCTGTGTGCCCTGAGCTAGATTGTGTGGTCCTGCTGTGGCAAGAGGGTTGGACTCAATGATCTCTTTGGGACCCTTCCAGCCCCTGACATCCTGTGAGCTGTGGTCTCCAGAGAGGGAGACTTCACAACTTCCCTGGGCAGCCTGTTCCAGTGATCTGTGACCCTCACAGAGAAAGAATTCTTCTTCAGGTTCACCTGGAACCTCCTGTGCCTCAACTTCCACCCATTGCCCCTTGTCCTGAATGGTTTAGGTTGGAAGGGACCTTAAAGATCATCCATTTCCAACCTCTGGAACTGAATGAACTTTAAGGTCCCTTCCAACCCCTCTGCCATGCACAGGGACACCTCCTGCTAGCTGGGTTACTCAAGGCCCCATCCAACCTGACCTTGACCTCTTCAAAGGATGAGACATCCACAGCCTCTCTGGGCAACCTGCTCCAGTGTCTTGCAAGCCTCACCCTAAGGAATTTCTTCCTAATGTCCTGTCTACTTATCTGCTTCATTCAGAGCAGAGGTGGCTGCCATCAGTGTGCAGCACAGTGCAGCCTCACTGTGCTGTCACCCTGGGAGGAAGGAAAGCCTTTCTCTTTGCTTTCTTCCTTGTCCCAGGGAAAATAACAGACAAAAGATTTGATTCCAGGTATGGGAGAGAAAAACATCAGCACCCACTGGCTGGGTGCTGAAAACAGCACTGCTGCAGAGCTCCCCCTCTACACTCGGGACTAGCTTCCACCCTTGCCCCCCACACACACACAAGGTCTCCTCTTTTTCTTCCTCCTCCTGCTTCTCCTTTTGCTCCTCCTTCAGCTTCAAAGGCAAAGCAGCAGCCACCTGCCCTTCATCTCTCCTTTGCTCTGTCTGCATCTCACAGCATCCCTGCACCCCACAACCACCCTGTAGCCCAGCATCCCTTCCATCTTACTTGTACCCCTTCCACAACATCCTTGCACCCCATAACATCATCCATGCATCCCACAATAACCCTGTATCCCAGTATACCTGCATCTAACAACAACTCTGTCTCTCACAGCATCCCTGCAGCCTATAAGCATCCCTTGCATCCTGCTGTATTGCCATATCCCACAGCATCCCTGTGTCCCATTGCCTCCCAGAGCACACCTTTATCCCTCCTACAGGGCTGGAGCTGCTCTGCTATGAGGAGAGACTGAGGCAGTTGGGGCTGTTCAGTCTGGAGAGGAGAAGGCTCCCAGGTGACCTTCTTGTGGCCTTTCAGTACCTTAGGGGGCTACAAGAAAGCTGGGGAGGGACTTTTGAGGCTGTCAGGGAGTGACAGGACTGGGGGGAATGGAACCAAGCTAGAAATGGGTAGATTCAGAGTGGAAGAAGTTGTTCAGCGTGAGGGTGGTGAGAGCCTGGTAGGGGTTGCCCAGGGAGGTGGTGGAAGCCTCATGCCTGGAGGTGTTTAAGGCCAGGCTGGATGAGTCTATAGACAGCCTGCTCTAGTGTGAGGTGTCCCTGGGCATGGCAGGGGGGTTGGAAATGGATGATCCCTTCCAACCCTGATTCTGTGATTCTATTAAATGAAGATGAATGGTGACTCACACCACAGATGTGACTGGTGCCTCCCAAGCTGTGAGTGTACCTGGGGCTCCAAGGACAAGCAGATGTGGTTGTTGGGACCAAACCCAAATGCTTTTCATTCTACTCAATTGTAGCAGGCCAAAGAAAGATCCCACGGAGCTCTGCCACAATGCACTCATTGTACCTTGAAGCACTAGGGTATTTGTGGGCAAGATGAAGTTCAGCTCAGGCAAGGAACATTTTAAAGAGGTTCAGAAGGAATATGAGCTTCCTGAAGTGTGTTGAGAAATGTGAGTCCTGGGCAGGCTCATTGAGCAGAGCTGGCTTCACGCTGGCTGGAGATGGAGCATCAGAGCAATTCCTCTGCGGCACCACTGCCTTTGCGAGGAGTCTCTGCTCTGCTCCACTGATCTCCTGCACACACAGAGCACGAAGTGAGAGCCTCCCTGGCTCAGCACATCTGCCACTTCCCAGGCAATGCCTGGCAACTTGGAATGTCACCACCCTGGATTCTGGGGTAAGAGTATCAGAGGGTTGCAGCAGCTCTGCTATGAGCACAGGCTGAGAGAGTTGGGGCTCTGCAGCCTGGAGAAGAGAAGGCTTCCAGGAGACCTTGGAGTGGCCTTCCAGTATCTGAAGGAGGCTACAGGAGGACTGGGGAGGGACTATTGATAAGGTCTTGTAATGACAGGAGGAGGAAGAATGGGTTTGAACTGGCAGAGGGGAGATTGAAAGTGGATGTTAGGAAGTTGTTTGCAGGGAGGGTGGTGAGACACTGGCACAGGTTGCCCAGGGAGGTTGTGGAGTACAGAATCAAAGAATGTGATCTTCAGTCACGTTCTGTGTTCCACAACCTCCCTGGAGGTGTTCAAGGCCAGGTTGGATGAGGCCTTGAGTGACTTGTTCTAGTGGGAGGTGTCCCTGCCTGTGGCAGGGGTTTGGAACTGGCTGAGCTTTGAGGTCCCTTCCAACCTAAACCATTCTGTGATTCTGTGAATTCCCAAGGGGTACATGACATGAGCTCACCTCTGTGCTGAAGGGCATTGGACACACAGAGCCAGAGGCAGAGCCAGACACCCTGCACTGGCTGACAGCACCCACGTTGCCAACTGATGTCATACAGTCTCATCATGGTGGGGTTAGAAAGGACCTCCGGAGGTCATCCAGTCCAACACTTCAGCTCAAGCAGGGACACCCACAGCAGCTTGCTTAGGATTGTAATGTCCAGCTGCATTTGGAATCTCTCCAGAGGAGACTCCACAACCTCTATTGGGCAGCCTGCTCCAGGGCTCCAGCACCCTCACACCAAACAAGTTTCTCCTCACTTTCAGGTGGAAGCTCCTGGGTTCCAGTTTGTGCCCAGTGCCCCTTATCCTGTCCCTAGGCATAAGTGGCGAGAGTCTGGCTCCATCTTCTTGCCCCCACAGGTCCTTTAGCTCTTGCTGAGCATTGAGAAGATCCCCTCTGGGACTACTCTTCTCCAGCCTTTCCTCCTCACAGAGATGCTCCAGGCCTCTCAGCATCTTTGGAGCCTCCACTGCATGTGCTGAAGTGCAGTGCTGCATGGTACAGCAGTGTGAGTGCAAAGATCCTGAGGTATGGATAGGCAAAATGGAAGCCAGACTTTGCAAAACCATTGTTAAGTAAGACAGAAGGGCAATAATCTAAGTGTCACCTTCTGACTTACACTGGAATAAGAAGGGTCTGAAGCACAGATCTGATGAGAAGCACCTGAGGGAACTGTGTTTGCTCAGCTTGGAGCAGAGGAGGCTGCAGGAAGACCCTCTGGCTCTCTACAATTCTCTGGAAGGAGGTTGGCAAGGTGGGTGTTGGTCTCTTGTCCTGAGGAACAAGCGGCAGGACAAGGTCCAGCAGAGGGCTATGAGGATGATGAGGGGACTGGAGCACTGCCTGATGAGGAGAGGCTGAGGGACCTGGGGCTGTTTAGTCTGGAGAAGAGAAGACTGAGAGGGGATTTAATCAATGTTTATAACTATCTGAGGGCTGGGGGTCAGGAGAGAGGTACAGGCTCTGCTCACTGCTCCCTAGGATAGGACAAGCAGCAGTGGATGGAAGCTGCAGCACAGGAGGTTCCAGCTCAGCACAAGGGGGGTTGGACTTGATGGTCTCTTTGGGTCCCTTCCAACCTCTGATGTCCTGTGAGCCTGTGACAAGAGGAAATAGCTTCAAGATGCACTAGGGGAAGTTTAGGTTGGACACAAGGAACAATTTCTTCCCCTTAAGGCCGTTCAAGGCCTGGACCAGGCTGCCCAGGGCAGTGGTGGAGTCCCCATTCCTGGAAGGATCAAAGCTGTGTAGATGCATGGGTTGGTAGTGACCTGGCAGTGCTTACTTAATGGTTTGTCTCTGTGATCTTAAAGGTCTCCTACCCAAAGAATTGATCTAATTTTATGACTCTGTACCATCCACAGAAAACCCCCTAAGGGGCACCACCTGTTCTCACATCAGATGATCCTTCAGCAGCTTCTCCATGAACTGCTACCATCACTCATATCACTCTGGTACTTCAGGACATCCCAGTGCCATCTTCCAAATCCATCCTGCAGTTATTTATCTGCTCCCTCAGACTTCTCCCAATGGTTGATGATTTGTTAAGGAGAAGCAGACAAACAAATCCACCAGGAGAGCAGCTCCTGGAGATTCCTGGCTATTTGTTAATGATCTGAGATGCAAAGTGTGTGGCCCTGCTGGCTCAGAAATGGGTAGCAGTTGCTCCTTAGTGTCCTCCCCAGCTACAGATAGAATAGAAAAGATTTAATTATCACAGTAAGGCACAAATAAATCACCCTGGTTCTCTCCACACAGAGCTGAAGAGCACATTCAGGGCTTCCAGCTTCTCTGAATGCTTGGTCTTTGTGGCAGAGCAGCCCAGTAACACTGCTGGGCTTTGATTTATTCAGAGACATACTCCTCACCCTGCTTCACCCCATGGTCCAGCCCTTCCCACCCACACCAGAGCCTTTTTTCTGTTGGTGTCATCTCCCAGCAGAGGATTTTCCACATTTCTCTGCATTCTACCTTTGCCTTTTTCTGCAGATGTGATTTTGTCCCTCCTTAACCCAGCTGGAACTCTGGTTTTGCTTTCAAACCCAAGACACCTTAATTTCTCTGTCACAGCTCAAATCCTGAGTTCACTTTTTATGTCCTCACTCTGGTAAGGACGTTGAGGGGTTGGAGCACATCTAGAGAAGAGCAAGGAAGCTGGGGAAGGATCTGGAGAACAGGTCTGTTGAGGAACAGCTGGGGGGACTGGAGTTGTTCAGCCTGGAGAGAAGGAGGCTGAGGGGAGACCTCATTGCTCTCCCCTCTGAAGGGAGGTGGGAGTGAGGTGGAGGTCAGTCTCTTTCCTAGTATCAGGTGATGGAGTGAGAGGAAATGGCCTTACATTCACCAGTGGAGGTTTAAGTTGGAGATTAGGAACAATTTCTTCCTTGCAAGAGTAGGCAGGCACTGGAACAGGCTACCCAGGAAGGTAGTGGAGTTACCATCCCTGAAGGTGTTCAAGAAACACATGAACAGGGCCCTTTGGGACATGGCTTAGTGGCCATGGTGGTGTTGGACTCAATGATCTTAGAGGTCTCTTCCAACCAGAAGAGTTCTCTGATACCACAAATACGAAGTGTGGACACCTTGGTCTTGTTGGCCTCTGAGACTCCCATCACAAACCTGGGGCAGAACATTACCCTGAGGAATGATCAGGTCAGGAAGGTCCTGGATTTGCTTCAGTGAAAGGTCAACAACCCAATTCTCCAATTGTCAACCAAGAGGAAAAGATCTGATACCTTTGTTTTCCTTGTCAGCCTAAGAACAGCAAAGGAAAGGTAGTTTTGATGCACCTACCCCTAGGAACAGTAATTTAATGTTAAGCCCCTGTCTGCCATTAAGGGGAAGAAAATGTCTCATTCACTTTCTGGATAACTTCTAATTAATAAAGTTGTATTTATTACATGCAATTAAAAACATACAACCCAAGGGCAGAAGCAACAATGCAGCTTCTCAGTCTGTGCCTTACTTAGCGACATCGTCTTCCTTGCTGCTTTTTTGTTGTTGTTGTTCCCCAGCACTCTGCATATGAAAATCCATTTCTTGGAGCTACAGTCTCATGTTTCATAAAAAGCTGTGTTTTCTAATTAAATTAATTTAACAAAGAGACAAAAAAAAAAAAAAGGCAAAGAACAAAGAAATAAACCCAACCCACTCTACATTAGAATGTTTCACTTCTGAGGACAAAGCTAATTGAAGCGAATCATCTCTTCTGTAATGGAAGAAGCTCTGATGCTATCTAATTAGAAAGGAATGGGTTCTAGTTAATTATTTTATTTAATCATACCCAAGACAATTGCCTGGCTGCCACTTCTCAAGGATTTGGTCCACGCTTCTGCTGCTGGGGAAGGAAATAGAAGTGCACCGTGATGGGCACCCCAAGGAGAAATGAGGCATGAGAGCCTTCACCGCAGAATCAGGGAGAGGGCTGGAAGGGAGCTTAAAGACCACCTAGTTCCAGTCCCTCTGCCATTGGCAGGGAGACATCCCCCTAGGCCAGGTTGCTCAAGGCCCCATCCAACCTGGCCTTGAGCCCCTCCAGACAGGATCATGAACTCACCGAATGTGGTCTTTGATTCTGTGATTCTGTGCTCCCCAACCTCTCTCGGCAGCCCCTGCCAGTGTCTCACCACCCTTGCTCTAAAGAATTTCTTCCTCATTTCCAGTTTAATTCTACCTTTCTTGAGCTTCAGCCCGTTCCCTCTCATTCTCAGTGTGAAGCCTAAACAGCAGCCCTGTGCTGGGCTGCAGCAAGAGCAGCATGGCCAGCAGGGCAAAGGAGGGGATTCTGCCCCTTTGCTCTCCTCAGACCCCACCTGGAGTTCTGTCTGCAGTTCTTGAGTCTCCAACACAAGAATAACAGGGAACTGTTTGAGCCAGTCCAGAGGAGATCACCAAGATGCTGAGAGGACTGCAGCAGCTCTGCTCTGAGCACAGGCTGAGAGAGTTGGGGCTCTGCAGCCTGGAGAAGAGAAGGCTTCCAGGAGACCTTGGAGTGGCCTTCCAGTATCTGAAGGGAGCTACAGGAAGGCTGGGGAAGGACTATTGACAAGATCTGGGACTGACAGGATGAGGAGGAATGGGTTTGATGTGTCAGAGGGGAGATTGAAACTGGATGTTAGGAAGAATTCTTTGCAGTGAGGGTGGTGAGACTCTGGCACAGGTTGCCCAGGGAGGTTGTGGAGCACAGAAGCACAGAATGGGATGTGATATTTGATTACATTCTGTGATTCTGTGTTCCACAACCTCCCTGGAGGTGTTCAAGGCCAGGTTGGATGAGGCCTTGAGTGACCTGTTCTAGTGGGAGGTGTCCCTGCCCCTGTCAGGGCGTTGGAACTGGCTGAGCTTTGAGGTCCTTTCCAACCTGAACCATTCTCTGATTCTCTGATTCTATGAATCTATTACCACAAGCCCTTGTAAAAAGTCCCTTAAATACAAAGGGGCCCACTCGAGGCTTCCTTACCTCCATCATGGGAATCTCCTCTAGGAAACATTAACTTCATCCCCCACATATTGCTGAGGGAGCCAAAATTCCTCTCCTGGTTGCTGCAGCAGGGTGGTAGAGCATCTCCACGGCACATGGGTTTCAAGCTGGCTGATGTGTCCCAGTGGCACTGTGAGTGTGGGGGCTGGGTAGTGGTGCATCACTAATGGCCTACCAAAGAACAGGGCTCCAGACCAGCTTATTGAGCACTTCAATCAATGGCCTGGCAAGAAACATAAAACCACGGGGTATGAAAGCTGCAGATGGCACACACCCTGCAGGGATGATGGCACGACAGAGCTCTGCAGCTTGTGGGTCACTGGGGGCATCTGCTAACCACTAATCTAAAGGTAAAGTCAAAGATAAAACCCATTTTAATATCCCAGGTGAGGAACAAAGGAGTGAGGCTACACCTGGAAGTGAGGGCCTTCATACTCATTATGGCTTCAGGCTTGACCTCATGTCCATGGCAGGCGAGCATCACCACTGGCTTCCAACCAACATCAGAAGCTGATGATAATTTTGTGAGTATAAAGAGAGACAAGTGGAGACCTGGAAGCCCTTCAGCATCTTAAGAGTGTCGGGGAGTGGTAGGACTGGGGGGAATGGAACCAAGCTAGAAATGGGCAGATTCAGAGTGGATGTTAGGAAGAAGTTGTTCAGCATGAGGGTGGTGAGAGCCTGGCAGGGGTTGCCCAGGGAGGTGGTGGAAGCCTCATGCCTGGAGGTGTTTAAGGCCAGGCTGGATGAGGCTGTAGACAGCCTGATCTATGTAGGGTGTCCCTGCCCATGGCAGGGGAGTTGGAACTGGATGATTCTTGTGGTCCCTTCCAACCTTGACTCATTCTATCATTCTATGATTCATGATTGCTGCAGGTTACCAAGTCCCTCCTGCACTTGTTAAGCCAAGGACGATATCCACACCACATAGTGGAGTGGGTCCCTAGGGCCATGAGGTCGCACACAGTGTTTCACACACTCAGCCTGATGAGTGGAAGAATGAAGACAATGTGCTGGTCACATTTGAATACCTGGTCTTTAAGAGACATATGTTTGTCACCCTCATATCCTCAGGACCCCAGCATGAGCTGCCCAGGGAGGTGGTGGAGTCACCCACGCTGGTTTAAGGGTGCGTTGGATGCAGTGCTTAGGGTTTTAGGTTGGACTTGGTGATCCTGGGGGGCTTTGCCAACCTGCATGGTGCTGTGATTCTGTGACAGTCGGGGTGGCAAAGCACATTTGGAGCTCATCCAGTCCAACCCCACTGCTCAAGCAGGGGCACCCACAGCAGCCTTCCCAGGATCACGATGTCCAACTGGGTCTGGAATTTCACCAGAGAAGGAGACTCCAGAGCCTCTCTGGGCAGCCTGCTCCAGGGCCCCAGCACCCTTACACCAGACACGTTTCTCTTCATCTTCAGGTGGAACCTTCTGGGTTCCACTTTGTCTGTAGCTTTTTGGCCTATTGCTGACCACCACTGAGAGGAGTCTGGCCCCATCTTCTTGTCCCCCACAGGTCCTCTAGCTCTTGCTGAGCATTGATCAGATCCCCTCTCAGGCTCCTCTTCTCCAGGCTCAACAGCCCCATGTCTCTCAGCCTTACCTCCTCACAGACACATTCATAGCCCCTCAGCATCTTTGACTCTCTCCAGTAATTCCCTGCCCCTCTTGAACTGGAGAACCCAGAACTGGACCCAGGATTCCAGCTGTGGCCTCTTTAAGGGCAGAGCAGAGGGAGAGAAGAACCTCCCTTGACCTGCTGGCCACACTCTTCCGCGTTAGCGAATGTTAGAGGTTGGAAGGGACCTCCAGAGATCATCGACTCCAACCCCCCTGCCAAAGCATCATCCCTTATGTCCCCATTCTTGTTCAGAATCAATGTCCATCACAGAACAGCAGGGGTGGAAGGGACCCCTTAACATCATGGCATCCAACCCATCTGCCAAAGCAGGATGCCCTAGGGCAGGTCACCCAGCATCACTTCCAGATGAGACTGAATTCTCAAATCCCCAAATCAAAAAGGACCTTTTTTTTTTTAATCTCTTGAGTCCATCCTTCAGTTAAAGCAGAAAATTCAGGGCAGCTTATGCTTGGTATCAAGTAGAAGCTCCTCCTGGCTTTGTAATTGTGTGGAGCCACAGGATAGGAAGCTTTAATGCCATGCAATGAATACTGCAGACTATTGAAATGGGGGGGGGAGGGCCTCAGGATTTTGCTGCTTGCTCTTCTATAAGCAAGGTTTGACATTAAATCACTGTTCCTAGAGATGAAAGAACTGAAAATCTGCTCCTGGATGGTTTGTGGTTTTTCTTCCTCTTACCCTTAGGTTTAAAAAGCAAATAAATACATAAACAAATAAATCAGGAATATTAAATCTCATCTAAGCTGCTCGAAGCAGAACAGCTAAAAAGCAGTGTTCTTATTCTGCAGCTGAAAGAGTTGGGCATGGGAATCATTTCCTAGCAAAGCTTTTCTGTTCTGAGAAGTGTTCAGAGGCTGAATGAAATTGGTGTTAACAAAGCCAGCTTCCCTCTTTAGCTCTGGATCATAAACCACGCTGCCTTAGGTGTCCCTTACTCCTTTCTGGTAGTAGGACACCATTCATTTCTCCCTTTCCTGGAGACAGCCTTCATGAAAAGCGATCATAATTTGAGAGGGGCATAGTTGTGGGTGCTTCCTCTTGGGGTATGTGAAGAAGAGTGTGGCCAGCTGGTCAAGGGAGGTTCTCCTGGCCACCTACTCTACCCCAGTGAGGCCACATAGGGAGTCCTGGTTCCAATTCTGGGCTCGTCAATTCAAGAGAGACAGGAAACCACTGGTGAGAGTTCAGCCTGGAGCATCTCTGTGAGAAGAAAAAGCTGAGAACCCTGGGGCTGTTGGACCTGGAGATGAGCAGCCTAAGAGGAGATCTGATCAGTGCTCAGCAAGAGCTAAAGGACTTGTGAGGGGCAAGAGGGTGAGGCCAGACTCTTGTCAGTGGTGCCAAGGGACAGGTCAAGAAGCAGCAGACACAGACAGGAACCCAGAAGGTTCCACCTGAAGATGAGAAGAAACTTGTTTGGTGTGGGGGTGCTGGAGCCCTGGAACAGGCTGCCAAGAGAGGTTGTGGAGTCTCCTTCTCTGCAGAGACTCCAAACCCAGCTGTTCACTGTGATCCTGGGAAAGCTGCTGTGAGTATCTGCTTTAGCAGGGGATTTGGACTGGATGATCAACAGATGTCTCTTCCAACCCCACCCACCCCCATCCTGTCTGTGACACAGACAGGAGAGAAATACAACCTATCCTAGAGCTGGACACCAAGTGTTGGAGACAGTCTAGATCTTCTCATAGAATCACAGAATCAACCAGGTTGGAAGAGACCTCCAAGCTCATCCAGTCCAACCTAGCACCCAGCCCTGGCCAATCAACCAGACCATGGCACTAAGTGCCCCAGCCAGGCTTTGCTTCAACACTTCCAGGGATGGCAACTCCACCACCTCCCTGGGCAGCCCATTCCAATGCCAATCACTCTCTCTGCCAACAACTTCCTCCTAACATCCAGCCTAGACCTCCCCTGGCACAACTTGAGGCTGTGTCCTCTTGTTCTGTTGCTGGTTGCCTGGCAGAAGAGACCAACCCCACCTGGCTACAGCCTCCCTTCAGGGAGCTGCAGACAGCAATGAGGTCTGCCCTGAGCCTCCTCTTCTGCAGGCTGCACACCCCCAGCTCCCTCTCTGCCTGACTGCTCTCCAGCTTTCTGCATTGGCTCCTTACTTCCCCTGTCCCTGTCCTCCTTCTGCATGCCACTTGTTGAAAAAAAGAATTAAACCAAAGCTGTGTTATTCACCGAGAGGAAAGACCTCATTTAAGTGGTATTTATATGCCCATAGAGACTGTTCTTGGAGCTTCTCCACTAGCCACAACTCGACACAATCCTCCACTTCTACACAACCATCACAATCCATGGTTACAGACATGGAATCACAAAATCCCTTAGGCTGGAAGAGACCTTTAAGATCAGCCAGTCTAACCCTCAACCCAGCACTGCCAGGTCACCTGTCCCTCAGCACTACATCTCCTCAGCCTTGAGACCCCCTCCAGCAATGAGGACTCCACCACTGCCCTGGGCAGCCTGTTCCAGGCCCTGACAATCTTTTTGGTGGAGAAAGTGATCAGCTCCTAAGAGTTACTTACACATGAGCTACACCTCTGGTGCTACTACAGAATCCCTCTTTCTTTACTGAGGAGAAGAAATGGAGCAACCACAACACAGATCCTTGCCAGACCTGGAGCAACCACTTAGGATAAGCGTCTCAGAAGGTCTTTTGAGCCTAATATTGGCTAAAATCATCTTAAAATCACCAATATCTCCAAGGATGTGATAAAATTGTCCACCTGCATGGCAAGGAGAAACTACTTTTGTAGGAAGGCTGAGAAGATCCAGCAAGGACTGCAACATGCTCTGACATTGCCACAGCAGAAACTTTTACCATTTTAAGGTACTTAAATATGTCCAGAGGAATGCAACAAAGCTGGTGACAGAGCTGGAAAGGATGTCCTGTGAAGAGCACGACTTTTTGATTGTCTGGTTTGGCAAAAACCTGCCTGGAGGTGTTCAAGGCCAGGTTGGATGAAGCCTTGAGCAATCTGTTCTAGTGGGAGGTGTCCCTGCCTCTGGCAGGGGGTTGGAACTGGCTGAGCTTTGAGGTCCCTTCCAACCTAAACCATTCTGTGATTCTATAAAAAGGAGGCTGATGGGTGACCTTATTGCTCTCCACAACTTCCTGAGTAGGGCATACAGAGGAGGTCCTGATCACTTCTCCAGGGTATTTAGTAATAGGACACATGGGAAAGGTTCAAGGCTGCACCAGGAGAGATTTAGACTGGGTATGAAGAAGTGTATCTCTGCCTAGAGGGTGGTCAAACCCTGCACAAGCTGCCCAGACTGGTGGTCAGTGCCCCAGGTCATAGATTCATACAATGATTTGGGTTGGAGAGGACCTTCAAGATTAGCTGGTTCCAGCCCCACTGCCATGGGCAGGGACACCTCCCACCAGATTAGGTTGCTCAAGGTTTCATCCAACCTGGCCTTGAACACCTCCAGGGAGGGAGCAGCCACAACCTCCCTGCACAGCCTGCAGTGCTGAAGAATCCTTTGGACAATGCCTGTAATATGCTTTAATCTGGTCAGCCCTGAAGGGGCCAAGAAGTTGGACTAGATGGTTATTGTAGGTCCCTCCAACTGAAGTAGTCTAGTTCAGTCTATTCTGTAATACTCCATTCCATCCCATCCCATTCCAAACCAGCCTATCTAAAAGAGGTTGCCCTACCATGTTACAGAAGACAACCACTGGAAGCAGTGTCTTCAGCAAAGATTGGCCCAACTACCCTTTCCACGGGCTGTACATGACCCTCAAACTATCCCTGTCTTAACCTTGGCAGCTTCCAGGCCTAAGAGAAGCCCTCTGCATCTCACCACAAAATTAACCAGGTTGGAAAAGACCTCTGAGATCATTGACTCCAACCTATCACCTTCTAATTAACTGACCCATGGCACTAAGTGCCTCATGCAGCCTCCTCTGAAACACCTCCAGGGATGGGGACTCCACCACCTCCCTGCACAGCCCATTCCAATGCCAATCACTCTTGCTGAGAATAACTTCTTCCTAATATCCATTCTAAGTCTGCCCTGGCACAGCTTGAGGCTGTGTCCCCTTCTTCTGTCCCTGGGTGCCTGGCAGCAGAGCCCAACCCCACCTGGCTACAGCCTCCCTGCAGGGAGCTGCAGACAGCAATGAGGTCTGCCCTGAGCCTCCTCTTCTGCAGGCTGCACACCCCCAGCTCCCTCAGCCTCTCCTCACAGGGCTGTGCTCCAGGCCCCTCCCCAGCCTTGCTGCTTTTCTCTGGACACATTCAAGCACCTCAACACCTTTCTTAAATTGAGGGACTCAGTGTGGTGTTGCAGGTAGGGTCTGGCGATCTGAAGATGGCGTGATGGTACGGAAAGATAGGGCCCCTCTCTGTGCTCTGTATGACTTCTCTATGGTTTCTCTATGATTCCTTTGTTATACTTAGCTTCCTGTCTGTGATGCAAGCAGAAGGAAGTGATGTTGCTACCTATCCTATATAATCCCATGCTACACGTTAATAAACGCCATTTTGCTGTCCACCACATTGGTGTTTGCATGCTGATGACCATGTGCTGCCATTAGTGAACCAGGGCATTGTGGCGAGGAGGCCACAGCGTGGGGACCCAGCAGTGTTGGGACCAAGAGTGTGAGAAGTGTCACCAGCACTGAGACGCCTCCGGAAGGGGAGAGAGGGATGGGAAGTAAGCGTAGATGGTGTATAGACATCCCATGGGCTGGAGAGTAGAATTATCAAATCCTATAGATTGGAAATAGAAGACGTAAGAGATAAATAAGAGATGTGGAAATCTATTGATATTGATGGTTAAACTCGAGGATCTGATGGTTGAACTTGATAGACTTCGAGGTCTTTTCCAACCAAAACAATTCTAAGATTCTATATGGAATCATTAAGTTGGAAGTGACCTCTGAGATCATCGCCTCCAACTGTCAGCTCAAACCTGCTATCCCCACTAGACCAAGCTCCATGGGATGGAGCAGTGTCCACCCCTGAACAGCAAGGAACAGCAGCTGCAACATGCTGAATAAATCACTTCCAATTAATCCTGTGACCAAGTTCCTTCCAAAGCTTGTTTCTATCCATCATGGTCTAGTTTTGAGATAGGAAAAAGCAAACTTCATATATTCCAATTAATGGCTTGTAGCTCAATGAGGTTTCAGCTCATATTTAAGTTCTACTGAGCTGTGGCAGCACCAGTGGAAACCTTTCTGAAGTAGCCAATGATTATTTTAACAATTCAACTTATTTTCCAATAATTCTCCAGGAAAAGAGCAATTTCCAGCTAGCTTGGATGCACTGAAGCAAGGCGTGCTAATATGTCATGTAATTAAAGCAAGTCATTAGGACTTCTACTGGATGGAAAAATCAACTCTTGGAGGCATCTGACCTTTTGGGCATCACAGCCTTTCACACTCCACTTACTCAGTTGTCAGAAAATTGCCTATTAGTGACTGCCTGTCCTTGTGGGCTTGGGGAACAGCAGATTTCTATTAAATAAATCTAAAATAGCTCCTTGGCGTCAGCAACAGAGTCTGGAGAAATAATGTGGTGGTAGCCGTCTTCTTGGTGAGTCTTGCCATGCTCATTAGCTCCATGGCCACAGGTGTGTGGCAATCACAACGTTTGCTCTTCATTTCCAAACAAGAGTTGTACTGAAGGGAGGCCATGAGAAAATCAGTAGATCCTTCCAAATCAGAGAATCAGGGAATCATAGAATCAGAGAATGGTTTAGGTTGGAAGGGACCTCAAAGCTCACCCAGTTGAAAGCCCCTGCCACAGGCAGGGACACCTCCCACTAGAACAGGTCACTGGAGGAGATGCCTGAGATTGTCAAGTCCAACCACCAAGACCATCAGTACTACAGAACCACTGGGGTTGGAAAAATACCTCTAAAACCATCACCTCCACCCATCAACACAACACCACCATGCCCACTATACCATGTCCCCAAGCACCATTTTATGTTTACGTGGATATGATCTTCTCATTGCTGATCAATAGCTAAGGAACAGGGTTCAGAGGATGGGACCAGACTCTTTTCAGTGGTGCCCAGCAACAGGAAAAGGAAGAACATCTGGAGGGCATAGATGGAGTATAGAATAGAATCAGTCAGGGTTGGAAGAGAGCACAAGGATCATCTACTTCCAACCTCCCTGCCATGGACAGAGACACCTCACACTAGATCAGGTTGTCTACAGCCTCATCCAGCCTGACTTTAAACAACTCCAGGGATGGGACTTCCACCACCTGCCTGGGCAACCTCTTCCAGTATGGAGTGTGGAGTCCAGTATGGAGTATGGAGTCTAGTGCCGGGCATCCAAGCTCAAGAGAGAGAGGAAACTACTGGAAAGAGTCCTGAGGAGGCTACAAAAATGCTGAGGGGCCTGGAGCACCTCTGTTGGGAGAAAAAGCTGAGGGGTCTGGGTCTGTCAAGCCTAGAGAAGCCCCAGAGGGGATATCTTCTTTGTTATCAGCAAGAGCTTGTGGGGGCAAGAGGGCAGGGCCAGATTCTTGGCGGTGGTGCCAAGGGACAGGATGAGGGGCAAAGGGCACAAAACTAGAACCTGGCAGGTTCTGCCTGAAGATGAGGAGAATTCTGTTTTGTGTGAGGGTGCTGGAGCCCTGGAGCAGGCTGCCCAGAGAGGTTGCAGAACCTCCTTTTCTAAAGAGATTCCAAACTCATGTGGACATTCTGATCCTGGGCAAGCTGCTGTGGGTGTCCCTGCTTTAGCAGTGGCGTTGGACTCTATGACCTCCAGAGGTTCCTCCCAACCCAAACCAGTCTATGATTCTACAATTCTTTGATGTCTTGAGGTAGGTGCTGGCCTCAGTCAATTTCATAGTTTCCCATTCCACTTAGTGATTACCCACAGCCAATCATCCACCTGAGGTGAGGCATGAGCACAGAGAGAAGATGCTCAGCACAGTTCACTCTGTTGTGAACATCCATTCTGATTTTAGAGCAGTCAGCTGGAGACTACCCACCCTCACCCAGGCAGGAGGGTGGGATTCATGGTGAGCAGGCACTTGAGTGGCCATCAGATTGATTCTTTGTTTTCTGCACTGTTGCAGATGGATCTGAATTGTGCCTTTTATCAACTTCCCTATCAAAGCAAAGGGAGTGAGGTGAACAGTCATTCCAAGCAGAGCATCTCCAGAGGCTCAGGAAAGGTCAGGACATAGCAGGATGCACATTTTGGCTGTAATTAGAGGCGGAACAGAATCACAGAATGCATTACTGTGTCGGGAGTGACCCTTGAGGGTCGCCTTGTCCCACTCCTCTGCAGTGAGCAGGGACATCTCCAACAAGATCAGGTTGCTCAGGGCCACCTCAGGTCTGACCTTGAACGTCTCCAGGGATGTGGGCCTCAACCACATTGCTGGGCAACCTGTTTCAGTGTCACCACCCTCATTGTGAAGAGCTTTGTCCTGTCATCCAGCCTAAATCTCCCCTGCTCCATTTTCAATCTACTGCCCCTCCTTCCATCACCACAAGCCCTTCTAAGCAGTCCCTCTCCAGCCTTCCTGTAGGTCCCCTTCAAATATTGAAATGCAGCTCTAAGGTGTCCTTGGAGCCTTCTCTTCTCAGGCTAAACAGCCCCAGCTCCATCAGCCTGTCCCCATGGGAGAGGGGCTCCAGCCCTCTGATTGTCTTGGTGGCCCTCCTGTGGACCCACTCCAGGAGGACCATGTCCTTCTTGTGTAGGGAGCTCCAGACCTGGGCACAGTATTCCAGGTGAGGTCTTACCAGAGCTGAGCACCCCAGAATCACACCACATTGGCCTTCTGAGCTGTAAGTGCCCGTTGCTAGATCATGTCCAGCTTCACTTCCACCAGCACCCTCCAAGTGCTTTTCTGCAGGAAATACTAGAACAGGTTGTCCAGAGGGGCCTCATTCAAGGTCAAACCTGACAGGTCCCTGAGGAACCTGATCTACTTGGAGATGTCATAGACAGAATCATCAGGTTGGAAGAGACCTCCAAGCTCATCCAGCCCAACCTAGCACCCAGCCCTGGCCAATCAACCAGACCATGGCACTAAGTGCCCCATCCAGGCTTTGCTTCAAGACCTCCAGGGATGGCAACTTCACCACCTCCCTGGCAGCCCATTCCAATGCCAATCACTCTCTCTGCCAACAACTTCCTCCTAACATCCACCCTGCCCTGGCACAGCTTGAGGCTGTGTCCCCTTGTTCTGTTGCTGGGTGCCAGGCAGCAGAGCCCAACCCCACCTGGCTACAGCCTCCTTTCAGGTAGTTGTAGCCAGCTGACTGCAGGGGGTTTAGATCAGATGAGTTCTGATGGTCCCTATTAACACAAAGCAGTTTGTGATCCTGTTCCTGCTAGCTGACTGCTCTCAGTTTAATCATTTTTGGTGACAATGTCAATGGTTTCCACTTGACTTTAGCAAAGAAAGTCGTCAACATCTCAAATTGTTGAGCGTTGCTGACTCTCACCCTAAAGCCAGGTGTCTGTCTGAGTAACAACTGTATTAGGATGGACCTGGAAGTGCTCAGAAGGAAGAAGGCTGTTAAGAAAAAACATCTGCAGAACAATCAGTTTGACTTTTTAAAGAGTAAAAGGATGTTCCAGCACTGCAGACATGAGCTACCTGAAATAATAAGCAGAGGGAGATGATATTTTAGTCTAAAGACCATTCAGAAGAGCTGGAGCACATAGTTCCTTCCAGAATCATGTGATTCTCCATTCCAAGGTGCAGCAAGGCAAGCAAATGAACCACAGGACAGGTAGAAGTAATCAGCAAGAGGCTTCCTCACAACCAGAATAGCCAAATGTTGGGCTGGACAGGCAAGGCTTTGTTCTGGCAAGAGTAGCTTGGATATTAACTACCAACAAGTGTTCCAGGGAGGCTGTGCATGCCCCCTCCTTGGAGATCTCAGAACCATAGAATGGGTTAGGTTGGAAGGCACCTCAAAGCTCAGACAGTTCCAATGCCCTGCCATAAGCAGGGACACCTCCCACCAGAACAGGTCACTCAAGGTCTCATCCAACATGGCCTTGAGCGCCTTCAGGCAGGGAGCAGCCACAACCTCCCTGGGCAACCTGTGCCAGTGTCTCACCACCCTCACTGTAAAGAACTTCTCCCTAACATCCACTTTCAATCTCCCCTCTGGCACTTTAAACCCATTCCTTCTCCTCCTGTCATTACAAGACCTTGTCAATAGTCCCTCCCCAGCCCTCCTGTAGACCCCTTCAGATACTGGGAGGCCACTCCAAGTTCTTTTGGAAGCCTTCTCTTCTCCAGGCTGCACAGCCCCAACTCTTGTATCCTGTCCTCAGAGCAGAGCTGCTGCAGCCCTCTGAGCATCTTGGTGGCCTCCTCTGGACTGGCTCCAACACTTCCATGTCCTTCTTGTGCTGGGGGCTCCAGAACTGCACACAGGACTGCAGGTTGGGTCTGAGGAGAGCAGAGTAAAGGGTCAGAATCCCCTCCCTTGCCCTGCAGTGACATGTGAAGGGAAGAACTGGTTGGACTTCAAGGAAGATAAGAGCTTAGTATAGCAGTAGGGAAGCTGGAAGTGGTTGCAAGGTCAGCTGAGCTCTCATGATCCTGCAGCCTCACCTGAAGCAGACAGCATTACTATTTTTAAGGTCTAAGCCCTGGCAATGGGGAAGGGATCTGCTCTGGAGGCACCACTGTCACTTCTGCAGCCAGCCTCCCCAGAGCCCTGCAGCTCAAACTGTCTCTCCTGGAAGGTCCAGGAGGTTTTACATTGGCTGCCTGTAAAGACAGGACTCAGTTTTTGTGGTGGAGTAGGATAGGAGGTCCTGCAATGCTAAGTGCTCTCTGCCATAGCTTGGTGATTAGCTCTAATGAATGTATCAACTCAAAGGGCAGCAATAGCTGCTTGGGAGAGAAAGAGAAGACGTGAGGAGGAATAAAAGCCTCGAGAAGAAGGTAAGCTATAAAATACAAAACAGAAAACACTTCAGGTTCTGGAGCCCCCAGTGCAAGAAGGACATGGAACTGTTGGAGACAGTCCAGAGGAGGCCACCAAGATGCTCAGAGGGCTGCAGCAGCTCTGCTCTGAGGACAGGCTGAGAGAGTTGGGGCTCTGCAGCCTGGAGAAGGCTTTCAGCAGACCTTGGAGTGGAGTTCCAGTATCTGAAGGGGGATACGTGAGGGCTGGGGAGGGACTATTGACAAGGCCTTGTAATGACAGGAGGAGGAGGAATGGGTTTGAACTGGCAGAGGGGAAGGAAGATTTAAACTGGATGTTAGGAAGAAGTTGTTACACAGTGTCACAGTCTCACAGTGTCACCAAGGTTGGAAGAGACCTCACAGATCATCAAGTCCAACCCTTCACCACAGAGCTCAAGGCTAGACCATGGCACCAAGTGCCACGTCCAATCCTGCCTTGAACAGCTCCAGGGACGGCGACTCCACCACCTCCCTGGGCAGCCCATTCCAGT
>WAAF01004819.1:0-17605 GCA_013400475.1 Tricholaema leucomelas | reverse complement strand
GTTCCTAACCCACCTCACTGTCTGCTCTTCCATCCCACACTTCCTCAGCTTGCTCACTAAAATGTCATTGGAGACAGTGTCAAAGGCCTTGCTAAGGGCAAGGTAGGCTACATCCACTGCTCTCCCTGAATCTACCCATTCAGTTATGGCATCACAGAATGCTGTCAGGTTAGCCAAGCATGACTGCCCCTTGGTAAATCCATGCTGGTTACTCCTGATAACCTTCTTCTCTTCCAAGTGCCTTGAGATGCCCTCCAGAAGAAGCTGCTCCATCATATTTCCAGAGATGGAGGTGAGGTCTATAGTTCCCTGGAACCTCTTTCTGGCCCTTTTTGAAGACTTGAGTGCCATTGGCTCTCCTCCAGTCCTCAGGCACCTCTCCTGTCTGCCACTATTTGGCAAAGATGATGGAGAGTGGCAGAGCAATAATATCAGCCAGTATCATGATGCAGGATTGACTGAGGGAGTTGGGACTGTTCAGTCTGGAAAGGAGAAGGCTCTCAGGTGACCTTCTTGTGGCCTTTCAGTATCTGAAGGGGACTACAAGAAAGCTGGGGAGGCTGTCAGGGAGTGACAGGACTGGGGGGAATGGAACAAGCTAGAAATGGGGAGATTCAGAGTGGCTGTTAGGAAGAAGTTGTTCAGCATGAGGGTGGTGAGAGCCTGGCAGGAGTTGCCCAGGGAGGTGGTGGAAGCCTCATCCCTGGAGGTATTTAATGAGGCTGTAGACAGTCTGCTCTAGTGTGAGGTGGGGTACCCTACCTGCCCATGGGAGGGGGGATAGATGATCCTTGTGGTCCCTTCCAACCCTGATTGATTCTATGATTCTCTATGATCCATCTCCAACAATCTAATATCTTAAAGTATGGCTTCCTGATATCTTTTTCACTAGAATGCTTTACCACTCAAGCAAAGCCATCTGACAGAGCTCATATGCCAAGGCAAAGTGCTCCACGGCTCTATGAGAAATGCCAGGTTCCTGAAGGGTCTGGAGGACAGGTCTGGTGTGGAGCTCCAGGTTGTTCAGACAGAAGAAGAGGAGGCTGAGGGAAGACCTTACTGTTCTCTACAATTCCTTGAAAGGAGGTTGGAGCCAGGTGGGGATTGGTCTCTTCTTCCAAGGGACACTTTCTTCTTTCCTGCAAGAGTGGTCAGGTACTGGAACAGGCTGCTCCAAGAGGTGGCAGAGTCACCATACTGGAGGTGTTCAAGAAACAGTAAGCATGGCACTCTGGGACATGGTTTGGTGGCCACGCTGGTGTTGGGTCTGGACTCAGTGATCTCAGAGGGCTTTTCCAGCCCAAACAGTTCCATGATTCCATGTTAAGACATGCTCCTGTGGCATAATTTGTTCCCTAGAAGACAATCCCTCCGTGCTACTACAGATTTCTCGTCTTGCTGTTTGTGTCACACAGTTAAAGCTAAAAGAGGATAATAAAAGCTCTTTGAATCCAGCAGAAATTAGGTCTGGTATGAATAGGGGCTGGAGCAGCAGGGGGCAGGACGTGCAGCTCACAGCTCTGTCTTTCTGCACAATCTGAGCTGTTGACAGTGATTAACAACCCTACTGAGATCCATCACAAGTGCAAGAGGCTTCACAGGAGAGCTGCCCATGAACAGAAAGCTGGAGGGACTGGAACAACCACAGCCCAGCTTCTCTGTCAGGGTGCAACCAGTTGCTCGTTTGATGGCTTTTGATGAGCAGAAAAATAGTACAGAATTAATTTAAATGCTTGTTTGTGGCTCAGTTTGCAAAGACACAGCTCCCTTTGAAGAAGCATGACAGGCAACAAGGTACAGGCTATGGCAGCACAGGGATGGATGCTCTGCTGGGGAGTGCTCAGAGCATCCAGCAGGGTAGGATTTCCAAGGGAACTCTGAAGATCATCCAGTCCAACCCCCTTGCTAAAGCAGGGTCACCCACAGCAGCCTGCCCAGGATCATAGTATTACTGAAGCACAGAATCACAGGATCAACCAGGTTGGAAAAGACCTCTGGAATCATCCAGTCCAACCTATCACCTAACCCTTCTCATTAACTAACCCATGGCACTGAGTGCCTCATGCAGCCTCCTCTTAAACACCTCCAGGAATGGGGACTCCACCACCTCCCCACACAGCCCATTCCAATGCCAATCACTCTTGCTGGGAAGAACTTCTTCCTAACATCCAGCCTGAACCTGCCCTGGCACAGCTTAAGGCTGTGTCCCCTTGTTGTGTCCCTGGGTGCCTGGCAGAAGAGACCAACCCCACCTGGCTACAACTTCCTTTTCAGGTCTCATCTGAGCCTTCTCTTCTCCAGGCTGAACAACTCCAGCTCCCTCAGCTGCCCCTCATAGGGCCACAGCAGCTGGCCTGGGACCACAACATCCAGATGAATTTGGAATCTCTCCAGAGAAGGAGACTCCACAACCTCTCTGGGCAGCCTGCTCCAGGGCTCCAGCACCCTCACACCAAACAAGCTTCTCCTCATCTTCAGGTGGAACCTCCTGGGTTCCAGTTTGTGCCCATTGCTCTTTGGGTGCAGGTGCCTGGATCAAGCTAATGACAGTGTGCAGGTCTGGACGGGAAAGGGAAGCTCCAATTCAGGCTGCCAGGTACTTCAATAAGGTATTTAAATCAGTTTGGGGCAGAAGCACCCAGGCAGAGCAGAGTAGGAGCATCCTTATCCTACTGACTCTCAAACCATGCCAAGCTGTGTGATTTTTGCCAACCAGAGCAGCTTCCAGATAGACTTGCATGATCTGAAGAGGTGAATCAAGTCATCTTTCATGCTGGATTTGCTCCAGGAGTGCCAGGGAGGGTGTCACAGAATTGGTTTTGTTGGGAAAGAATTCCAAGACCCTCGAGTCCAACCACCAACTCAACACCATGATGCCCATTCAACCATGTCCTGAAGTGCCATGGCCACACACTCCTTGAACACCTGCAAATTATGGACCTGGGAAAATCCAGGACAGCCTAGGATGGATGAGGGGAGAAAACCCTGGGTGCTGAGCTGCTTCATCACTAATTACAAGGCAATGCACTCCTAAAGAAGGAAAATATTCCTTCTTGAGCACTGGGGAAACCACGAGTGCTGGCTCCCAGAGCAGTAGTTTTGCTGCTGACTGGGTCCTACAGGTGGACATCCACTGCTGCAGTGTCATGAAGCTGCTTCATCTCTGGTGACACAGCATGAAATGCTTGCTGAGCCTGGCTGCACACAGCCAGGCTTTAGCCCAGGAAAAGGTCATGCACGTATCAGTTCCACCTGACAGCAAAGGGAGCTGCAGCTCCTCTTTCATAGAATCATTTAGTGAGAAATGAACTTTGGGACCATCAAATCCAACCCTGAACCCAGCACTGCCAGATCACCACCAAACCATGTCCCTCAGCACCACACCCACATGTCTTTGAAAGCCCTCCAGGGGTGGGGACTCCACCACTGCCCTGAGCCAGGCTTTGACAGCCCTCAAGGGGAAGAAATTGTTCCTCAAGTCCAACCTAAACTCCCCTGGGGCAAATTAAAGCCATTTCCCCTCATCCCATCATTTGTTCCTTGGGAGAAGAGACCAACCCACCTGTCTCCCACCTCCTTTCAGGGCATTTCAGAGAGATGGGGCTGACATGAATCATTCATTTCAGTATCTGAAGGGGGCTACAAGAAAGCTGGGGGGGGACTTTTTAGATTGTCAGGTAGTGACAGGACTGGGGGGAATGGAACCAAGCTGGAAATGGGGAGATTCAGAGTGGATGTTAGGAAGAAGTTGTTCAGCATGAGGGTGGTGAGAGCCTGGCAGGGGTTGTCCAGGGAGGTGGTGGAAGCCTCATGCCTGGAGATGTTTAAGGCCAGGCTGGATCTAGACAGCCTGATCTAGTGTGGCTGGATCTAGATAGCCTCTAGACAGCCTGATCTAGTGTGAAGTGTCCCTGGGCATGGCAGGGGGGTTGGAATTAGATGATCCTTGTGGTCCCTTCCAATCCTGACTGGTTCTATGATTCCAGACAAAATTGTTCTTGGTACTTATCTCCTCAGGCTCTCCTGAGGATTTTCAAATACATAGTTGGATTCTTTCTCAAGGCCAGGTCTGAGCAAGACCTTGAGCAACTTGATCCAGAGGAAGGTGCCCATGCCTATGGCAGGGGGTTAGAACTAAAGGATCTTCAGGGTCCCTTCTGATCTTCAGGGTCTCTTTTGACTTTGGAATTGGCTGCTCAGGGAGGTGGTGAAGTTGCCATCCCTGGAGGTGTTCAGGTAAAGCCTGGATGAGGCACTTAGTGCCATGGTCTGGTTGATTGGACAGAGCTGGGTGCTAGGTTGGACTGGATGAGCTTGGAGCTCTCTTCCAACCTGACTGAGTCTATTTCTATTTCTATTTCTATTCTACTGACTGAAGCCATTCTATGAATCTATGAAGCTTCCAATGGAGTGCTGCAAAGCAGTGGAAGATAAGCACCACTTGGCTCTTGTTAAGTCTTTTCATCTCATCCTTCCTCCAAAATTTCCCAGGCAGTGTTGAAACTGCTCTGGTTCTCCAAGAAATTCAGGAGCATTCCAGCAGGCTCAGCTCATCTGAAGCCATTTAACTTCCCCACCCTGTTGTTTGCCATCACAGCCCAAGCTCTTCCCCGTGTCAGTGGTGCTAATCTCATTACATGCCTGGGTGCAATTGTCCTTTTACTTCAGAGTGAAGCAAAGCAGTCATACAAAATTATTAACCACTGAGGGTTTTCAGCAGGACTTGCCACTGGCTTTTCTCCCTCTGTATTTGCCACCTTTCAGGTCACTCTTGCTGCTGCAGGTACACTCACAGAAGGCTTTTTTTGTACTCCTTGGCTCTCCTGATTTTTCTCTGTCTATTCCCACAGTGCCCCAAGTGCTGTCCTGAGTTCAAGGAAGACAGAGAACTACTGGAGAGAGTCCAGTGAAGGCTACAAAGATGCTGAGAGGCCTGGAGAGTCTCTGTGAGGAGATGCCTGAGCTAGACTGTATGGTCCTGCTGTGGCAGGGGGGTTGGACTCAATGATCTCTTTGGGTCCCTTCCAACCCCTCACATCCTATGAACCTGTGAAAATCTGGGAGACCTGGGGCTGTTGAGCTTGGAGAGGAGCAGCCCCAGAGGGGATCTTCTCAATGCACAGCAAGAGCTAAGGGACCTGTGTGGGGGGACAAGCACGCAGACGAGGCCAGACTCGTATCAGTGGTGCCCAGAGACAGGACAAGGGGCAATAGGCACAAAGTGGAACCCAGGAGGTTCCATCTGAACATGAGGAGAAACTTGTTTGGTGTGAGGGTGCTGGAGCCCTGGAGCAGGCTGCACAGAGAGGTTCTGGAGTCTCCTTCTCTGGAGAGCCTCCAAACACAGCTGGACATTGTGATGCTGGGCAAGCTACTGTGGTGATACTGCGCAAGCACAGCATTTTGATCTCCAGAGGTCACTTCCCACCCTCAGATGCTGGGATTGTGGGATACTTGAAATAAAAGCAGGTTCCTGTTCTCTGCCAATGTGACATTTGGAGTCCTAGGCCCAGTGCTAGGTTCTGCAGTTCAAGAGAGAGGGAATTACTGAGAGTCCAGTGGAGGCTTCAAAGATGCTGAGGGGCCTGGAGCATCTCAGTGAGGAGGATAGACTGAGAGACGTGGGGCAACTGAACCTGGAGAAGAGCAGCCTGAGAGGGCATCTGATCAGTACACAAGAGGATGGAACCAGCCTCACTTCAATGGTGCCCAGGGAGAGGAGGAGAAACTTGTTTGGTGCAAAGGTGCTGCAGTCCTGGAGCAGGCTGCCCTGAGAGGTTGTGGTCTCCTCTGGAGAGATTCCAAACCCACCTGGCCATTGTGATCCTGGGCAAGCTGCTGTGGAGTGCTCCTGCTTTATCAAGGGAGCTGGACTGGACGATCTCCAGAGAGATCCAACCTCCACCATGCTGTATTTCTATGATGCTGTGTTCGATTAGATGACCTTTAAATATCCATTCCAACCCAAATTATGACTGTGATTCCCCCCCACTGGTATCTCCCCCACTGCGTGAGTCAGTAAGAGTTCCTCCTCTGCCATCACCTCCCTCATTCCATCCTGCAGAACATTGTTCAGTGTAGCACTAAGCAGACCTTTGTTGCCCTTCCATTCATTTCAGCCACTCGGCCTGAGTTATCTCCCTCCTCATCACCCATTTGCACTAAACAAGAACCATTAATCTCTTCCCCTTCTACTGCTTTTGAGGGTTCACTACTGAGGGCTTGGAAGAGCAGAGCAAAGCCTCAGTCTTTTGTCAAAAGATTTCCACCTGCCCTTTCTCCTGTTTCCTACTTAACCTCAGCACATTGAAAGGCTCCTCTTCTCCAGCTCATTTCTTCATCCCTCTTGTCTGCCTCTGCCTTTTATGTAAGCTGACTGAAATGATGGTGCTAAACAAGGCTTCCTCATCTGATCCAAACTGGCTAGTGGTGTGGGAGAGGGACAAGCTGGTTAGGGGGTAAAAGTCTGAGCAAGGCAGAGCAGACAGGAAAGGTGATTGGAGTAAGGTGGAGGTAGGTCTCTTTTCCCAAGGAAAGAGAGAAAAATTGGCCTCGGCTTGCCCCAGGGAAGGTTTAGGTTGGACATGAGGAACAATTTCTTCATGCAAGAATTGTCAAGGCCTGGCCCAGGCTGCCTAGGTCAATGGTGGAGTCCCCATCCCTGGAGATGGGGATTTCAAAGCCACGGAGATGTCATACTGAGGGTCATAGTAGTGGTGATTTGGCAGTGCAGGGTTAAGGGTTGGGCTTGATGATCTTGGAGGTCTTCTCCAGCCTAAACAATTGTGTCATTCCATGATTCTAAGAAAAGTATGGAGATGCTGGGACAGGACCAGTGTCCTCCCACCACCTGCTCCAAGAACCAGCACCACAGTGATGTGTTTAACCCAGCAGTGTCCCCTCTCCATCATTCCAGCCTTTGCTGAGCTAACTATTAGGACAGGGATCCATCCAAAGGAACCTTGACAGGCTGCAGAGCTGGGCCCGAGCCAACCTCATGAAGTTCAACAAGACCAAGTGCAAGGTCCTGCAGCTGAGTCAAGGCAATCCCAAGCACTAATACAGGCTGGGCAGTGCTTGGCTTGAGAGCATCCCTGAGGAGAGGGACTTGGGGGTGCTGGTGGATGAGAAGCTCCATCTGAGCTGTCAGTGTGCTCTTGCAGCCCAGAGAGCAACCAGAGCCTGGGCTGCAGCAAGAGCAGTGTGGGCAGCAGGGTGAGGGAAGGGATCCTGCCCCTCTGCTCTGCACTGCTGAGACCCCACCTGGAGTACTGCATCCAGTTCTGGAGCCCCTGGGACAAGAGGGCTGTGGATGTGCTGGAAGGTGCCCAGAGAAGGGCCATGAGGGTGAGCAGAGGGCTGGAGCTGCTCTGCTGTGAGGAGAGACTGAGGCAGTTGGGGCTGTTCAGTCTGGAGAGGAGAAGGCTTCCAGGGGACCTTCTTGTGGCCTTTCAGTATCTGAAGGGGGCTCCACTGGGATATCAACACCCAACACTGAGAAGGGTCCTGCTTGGCCCAGGAGAACAACCTGAAACTGGACTAAATGCCCAGACTGCAGAGAAGACATCAAAAAGAAACTAATTGCCCTTCCTTTTCTTTCTGCCTTGCAGGCTGTTCAAGGACAGCAGTTCTGAAGCAGCTCCTGGTGCAGCTTCCCGCAGGCAGCCTGCAGCTGAAGCTCTTTGTTCAGCAGCTGGGTATTGTCCTGAGGAAAATGGTGGGGCCATTCTCACTATAAGTTCCTACAAGCGCTGTGATCATGGGATTCATTGGGTGAAGTTCAAAGCTGGAGCAGGAACTGTGTCTGTATAATGTGCTTCTAAAGCCAAAAGGACAAAATCCAACATCAAGGAGTAGTTAAAATGAGCGAGCTTTGATCTGTGACATAAAAAGAACAGAAAAAGCCTTTTCCTTCTTGTTTCTTCCCCCAAAAAGGGTTAAATATCAGCCATCAGTAATCTAAATGGTGAATTTTCTCATCCAGCTCACTCCACAAAGCCAAGAGCTATCCCACCACAGCTGTTCTCCTTAGTTCCAGGGACCTCTCCAGAGCACACCTGAAAGATGAAGAAGAGTCTCCAGGAGGCTGCAGCCACAGTGCAGCAGCACAGGCTGGGTGACGACCCTGGAGCTGCTTCTGGCCAGGGCAGATGCCTGCTGTGGGTTTGATCTCAGGCATGCCAATATTTGGTGTTTCCAGCCTTCCTGGGACAAAGCTCATGGCCCCTGCCTGCACTGCTGCTTCTGCTGTCTGTGGTACACAGAACAGGAAAATTCTTTAGCTTGGAAGACACCTTTAAGATGATTGAGTCCAACCATTAACCCAGCACTGCCAGGTCACCACTGGACCATCTCCCTCAGCACCACAGCTTGGAAATCCCTCCAGCGATGGGACCTCCACCACTGCCTTGGACAGCCTAATCTACTCATTAACAAGTCTTTTGAAGAAGAAATTGTTCCTCATATCCAATCTGAACCTCCCCTCCTACAATCCAAGGTCGTTTCCCCTCCTCACACAGCATCCTAGCGTGGTGAGGGTGGAAAGGGACCTCTGAAGATCATCCAATCCAACAGTATCAGAGTATCACCAAGGCTGGAAGAGACCTCACAGATCATCCAGTCCAACCCTTCACCACAGAGCTCAAGGCTAGACCATGGCACCAAGTGCCACGTCCAATCCTGCCTTGAACAGCTCCAGGGACGGCGACTCCACCACCTCCCTGGGCAGCCCATTCCAGTGTCCAATGACTCTCTCAGGGAAGAACTTTCTCCTCACCTCAAGCCTAAATTTCCCCTGGCACAGCTTGAGGCTGTGTCCTCTTGTTCTGGTGCTGGCTGCCTGAGAGAAGAGAGCAACCTCCTCCTGGCTACAACCACCCCTCAGGTAGTTGTAGACAGCAATAAGGTCTCCCCTGAGCCTCCTCTTCTCCAGGCTAAACAATCCCAGCTCCCTCAGCCTCTCCTCGTAGGGCTGTGCTCGAGGCCTCTCCCCAGCCTCGTTGCCCTTCTCTGGACACGTTCAAGCATCTCAATGTCCCTCTTAAACTGGGGGGCCCAGAACTGGACACAGTACTCAAGGTGTGGTCTAACCAGTGCAGAGTACAGGGGCAGAATGACCTCCCTGCTCCTGCTGGCCACACCATTCCTGATGCAGGCCAGGATGCCATTGGCTCTCTTGGCCACCTGGGCACACTGCTGGCTCATGTTCAGGCGGGTATCAATCAGCACCCCCAGATCCCTCTCTGTCTGGCTGCTCTCAGCCACTCCGACCCCAGCCTGTATCTCTGCATGGGGTTGTTGTGGCCAAAGTGCAGCCCCTGGCACTTGGAGCCATTGAATGCCATCCCCTTGGACTCTGCCCATCTGTCCAGGCGGTCGAGGTCCTGCTGCAGAGCCCTTCTGCCCTCCAACCCAGCCACATCTGCCCCCAGCTTGGTGTCATCTGCAAACTTGCTGATGACTGACTCCATGCCCTCATCCAGATCATCTATGAAGATGTTAAAGAGGATGGGGCCCAGCACTGATCCCTGAGGGACACCACCAGTGACAGCTGCCAGCTGGATGTGGCACCATTCACCACCACTCTCTGGGCTCGGCCCTCCAGCCAGTTCCTCACCCAGCACAGAGTGTTGCCATCCAAGCCGTGGGCTGACAGCTTAGCCAGCAGTTTGCTGTGGGGGACAGTGTCAAAGGCCTTGCTGAAGTGAGTGGCTCACTGAGTGGCAGCACAGTCTGCTGGGTGTCACCACTTCTCCTGGTATTAGTTTTTTAAGCACAAACTCTCCCTTGCAGCAAAAATCAAACTTTTCAAACCATGTCCTTCTTCCCCTGAAGGTAAAAAACAATCTTGGCTTTCACTCCTCTTTCTGAGCAAAATGTTCTCCCCTCCAATTGATGAAACAACAGCTATTGGCAATCTGACCAGTGTTATTCAGCATGAGTTTGTTGGGGGACTTGAGTAAAGGTCATGGCACAGAGCTGGGGATTGGGCAGAAAATGTCAGAAACCTGGCCTTCAGCCCATGAAACTTTAGTTTTATGGATTTGACTTTCAACTTGTTATCACCAAGTGTTGCCTTGGAGCTTTTCATTCATCTGACTCTTCCTGAGATGAACCAAAACCAGCTACAGGTTCTCTTTTGCTGTATTCTGAGGTGGACATCAGCCAGAACAGTCTTGAAACCAGATGATCTTGCTTAAAAATTAACCAAGCCTTAAGAACAAGCTAGAAGCAAGCTGAGGAGGTTGTGTATTTAATAACTCTACAAATGATTTTACAAATTAACTACATTGCTCAGGCAGGGAACCCTCTGAAGAACTGACAATGCAGGAGCCTGGCCATGGCTGACTATGAGCAGCAGGGGCACTGCTGTGGGTCCCAAAATCCCAGCGTGGTGGGGAGTGGAAGTGACCTTTGAAGATCATCCACTCCAACACTGTTGCTAAAGCGAGGACACTCACAGCAGCTTCTCCAGGATCACATAGGCCAGATGGGTTTGGAAGGTCTCCAGAGAAGGAGACTCCAGAACCTCTCTGTGCAGCCTGCTTCAGGGCTCCAGCACCCTCACAAAGTTTCTCCACACCTTCAGGTGGAACCTCCTGGGTTCTAGTTTGTACCCATTGTCATTTGTGCTGTCACTGAGCACTGCTGACAAGAGTCTGGCCCCATCCTCTTGCCCCCCATAGTTTAGCTCTTGTTGAGCATCAATCAGATTCCTACCTTCTTGCCCCCCACAGATCCTTTGGGTTTTGCCAAGCATCAATCAGATCCCCTCTCAGGCTGCTCTTCTCCAGGCTCAACAGCCCCAGGACTCTCATCCTTTCCTCCTCACAGAGATGCTCCAGGCCCCTCAGCATCTTCAGACCCTCCCCTGGACTCTTTCCAATAATTCCCTGCCTCTCTCAAAGTGGTTTGTGTAGAGTCCAAGCTGCAGGACAGCGAGTGGGAAGCACCATGCCCTGAGCACCATTTCTGACCTTAAGAGCTCAGCTAACTCTCAGCCACGCTGGGTTTTAGCTCATGTTGCTGTCCTTTGATCTCCCAAGCCAAACGCTCCATGCACAGAGGGAGCAGTGAAAAGAGCAGGAGGTTCATGGGGATTCATGCTAGCATCAGGTCTGTGCTGACAGATTTGTGCCATGTTCTACCAACAAGTTGAAGGGGATGGCAAAAGTACCTTTGATTACTTACCTACAAAAAGAAGGGCAAGTGGGTGTTAACTACTCTTTCTTCCCTTCTATCTCCAAGGAGGAAGTTGGAGAATCACAGAATGCATTGGGTTGGAAAGGATCCCCAAAGATCACAGAATCACAGAATTAATCAGGTTGGAAAGATCTCTAAGATCATTGAGTCCAACTTATCACCTAAGCCTTCTAATGAACTAACCCATGGCACTAAGTGCCTCATCCAGCCTCCTCTTCCATCTCTTCATCTTCCATCTCCTCCTCTTCCTCCTCATCTGACCTCCAGGGATGGAGACTCCACCACCTCCCCATGCAGCCCGTTCCACTGCCAATCACTCTTGCAGTGAAGAATTTCCTCCTAACATCCAACCTGAACCTGCCCTGGCACTGCTTGAGGCTGTGTCCGCTTGTTCCATCCCTGGTTGCCCAATCCCCCTGCATCTCCAGCTAGATCAGGCTGCCCAAGACCACTGTCACATTTGCCTTTGAACGTTTCCAGAAGTGGGACCTCCACCACTTCTCCAGGAACCTCATTCAAATATTTCACAACCCTCCTTGTGAAGAATTTCCTCCTCATGGTCCAACCTACATCCACCCTGCTCTAGAGTCCTGCCCATAACACAGAGCTGTAGCAAGAGATGGGTGAGAACTCTACGAACACCCACCTGTGAAGTATGCCCTGGTTCCTGTGGCAGGATATTCCATCTCCAAATAGAAACTCTACATTTTCAAAAGTGACTTTTGCTTTTAGCAGCCTCCTCTATTCGAAGGTGTTGCTGCTGGCTGCAGGAAGAGTTGGACTAGAGGAGCTTTAAAGGTCCTTTTCAATCCAAACCAGGCTGTGATTCCATAAAGAAATCTTTTTCCTGTCTCCTGGATGTCAAGTCCATGTTACTAAAAGGCTGCTGAGGGTTGAGCCTAGCAGCACATAATCCAACCTGTAGCAAAAAGGGGCCTTCACCTCCTTGTAAACGTACTTGCAGCCTGCTTTCTGTCTTCCCCAAGTGGTTATTTTCATTTTATTCCATTTAGTTTTGATGTAGAAGCTTGATTGGACTGGATGACCTTTAGAGGTGCCTTCCAACCCAACCCATTCTGTGAGTCTGTGTTATTGAGGACACCTTGAACTCCTCATGGTGCCCTGAACCCACCCAGAGAGCAATTAGAGGGAAGATAAATGATGACCTGCCATATCTGCCAGCAAGAAGTAAATTAGCCCACAGAGTATGGTTTCCAGAGCAGTCAGGTAGGTCAGAAAAGACATATATTAGGAGAACATAGGTTGGGAGAATCTAAGAACTACAGATGAGCTGAGCTGATGAAACTTCCACTACCCCACATCTCTTCTCACTGGAAATACTAGGACTGGGTTATTCCCTGAGCCATTTCTAGCCAGGCTTTGCTACAGCAATTCAGGAGCACCCCAGCTCAAGAGAGACAGGGAACTGCTTGAGAGAGTCTAGTGGAGGCTCCAAAGAAGCTGAGTGGCCTGGAGCATCTCTGTGAGGAACAAAGGATGAGAGACCTGGGTGCAGTGCTGGGATCCCTGGTTCAAGAGGGACAGGGAACTACTGGAGAGAGTCCAGGGGAAGCTGTGAGGATGATGGACTGGAATGCCTGTCTGAGTAAGGACTGAGGCACATGGGGCTGCTGAGCCTGGGCAAGAGCAGCCCCAGATGGAATCTTCTCAGTGCTCAGCAAGAGCTAAAGGACCTGTAGGGGGCAAGAGGATGGGGCCACTCTTGTCAGTGGTGCCCAGGGACAGGACAAAGAGCAACAAGCACAAACCAGAAGCCAGTAGGTTGTATCTGAAGATGAGGAGGAACTTGCTTGGTGTGAGGGTACTGGAGGCCTGGAGCAGGCTGCCCAGAGAAGTCGTGGAGAGCTTCCAAACCCAGCTGGGCATTGTGATCCTGGGAAACCTATATGAGTGTGCCAAGGAGCAGCCAGCAAGGGTGGTGAGGGGGGTTACTGGATTATCTTCAGAGGTCCCTTCCTTGTTTGGATTCTGGGATTGTAAGAAGCTCTGTTGTGCACTATCAGTCAACAACTCCTCCACTAGCCTACTTCTGGGCATTCTTCTGCCTCCTGTCTGGAGCCTTCCTTCTCTGCTACTTTCCACCCATTCTGTAGCTGTAGAACAAGCAAATGGCTGTGGTGTCACACAAGTATTCCCAAAGCATCTCCAGCTCTATAATGTAGCAGCACAAAGCTTGGCAGGCATTTAGTTTCTCTGCTAATTAAGATTAAAAGGAGAAATGGTCCATTAGAGGGAGAGTAACTCTTAATGAATATTCAGGAGGAGTTCAGAAAGAAGGTAAAAACCCATCTTGCTTAGAGAAGCAGAAGCAAAGGAGCACCTTCCAAATACAAGCTGCACTTTTTTGGGTGTGGTGTCCATGAGTCAGCTTGAAAATGAGACCTGTTGACACAGGACTTCTCACTCAGCCCAGCAAGAGCAGCCTGGGGTGACAATTCAGCATATTCTTTGGCTTCTTGGATCAGAGAATCATAGCACAGGATGTCAGGGATTGGAAGGCAACCGAAGAGATCACTGAGTCCAAGCCCCCCTGCCACAGCAGGACCATGCAGTCTAGCTCAGGGCACACAGGAACACATCCAGAAAAGCCTTGAAAGGCTTCAGAGAAGGAGACTCCACAACCTCTCTGGGCAGCCTGTGCCAGGGCTCTGGAACCCTCCCAGTAAAGAAGTTCCCCCTTGTGTTGAGCTGGAACCTTCCATCCATTGCACCTTGTCCTATCCCAGGGAGCAGTGAGCAGAGCCTGTCCCCCCCATCCTGACCCCCAGCCCTCAGAGATTTACTGTTTAGCTCAATATACAAGCAGCTACTTACAGTACATACAGTTACATGCAGAGATATACAAGCTAAAAGGTAATACAGAAACACAACAGCCCTTCCAGAAACCTGAGTCCCCAGCAGGGGCTCCCAACCACCCTTCCAAGTTCTCCCACCCCTCTACCTTACCCCAGACGTTGCCTTGTGCCCCAAGGAAGAATGGAGGGTAGGCCAGGGGGGGTTAAGAAGCAAAGTGGATTAATCAGAGACATGGAGGGTGAGGTTAGAGAGAAAATGCAGCCCACAGCCTGGATCTATGTTTGGATTCTTGCTCTTATACCTCTCAGCAAGCCTATGAGTGAAGTAGACATGACCATTGTTTCCCTTTCACAGCCTGTGATCTAGTTCTTCTCACCAAAACATTCTAGCTAGCTTCAAACTAGCACAGATACCTGCAAGATCACTGAGTCGAACCATTTACCTTACTCTACCAAGTACACAACACTCTTACCACATCCCCAAACACTGCATCTACATAGCTTGGAAACACATCCCAGGATGGTGACTCCATAACCTCCCTGGGGTGCTTGGCACCCCTTTCAGTGAAAAAAAGTTTCTCTATGTCTAGCCTACAGCTCTCCTGGTGCAGATGAAGGCAGTTCCCTCCTGCTCCATCACTACTTACTTGGGAGAAGAGAAACCGTTGTCCCAGTCCAACCAAGACCCAACAGAAAGGAAGATGAACACAGAATGGTATCAGGCAAATCACCTCCTGTTGGATGTCATAGAATTCCATAGAGTTTCGACAAGGCCAAATGCCAGGTCCTGCACTTGGGTTACAACAACCCCAAGCAATGTTCCAGGTGTGGGACAGTGCAGCTGGAGAGCTGCCAAGCAGAAAGGGATCTGGGGATGTAATAGAGAGGAGCTGAATACAAGCCAGAAGTGTGTCCAGGTGGCCAAGAAGTCCAATGGCATCCTGGATGGGATTAAAAATGCTGTAGCAAACAGGAGCAGGGAGGGGATTGANAGATTGGACATGAGGAAAAAGATTTTCCTGTAGAGAGTGGTCAGGGAGTGGAATGAGCTGCCCAGGGAGGTGGTGGAGTCACCCAGCCTGGCTGTGTTTCACGGTGGTTTGGCTGTGGTGCTTAGGGCTGTGGTTGAAGGTGAATCTTGTAGAGCAGGGTTCTAGGTTGGCCTTGGTGCTGCTGAGGGCTGTGCCAGCCTGCATGGTGCTGTGATCCTGTTTAGATTGGAAAGGACCTTAGAGGTCATCCAGTCCAACCCCCCTGCCAGAGCAGGATCTCCTAGACCAGATCACACAGGAACACATCCAGGTGGATTTGGAATATCTCCAGAGAGGGAGACTCCACAATCCCCCTGGGCAGCCTGTTCCAGGGCTCTGTCACCCTCACATGGAAAAAATTCCTCCTCAGGTTCACATGGAACCTCCTATGCCTCAGCTTCCCCCAGTGCCCCTTGGCCTGGCACTGGGCATCCCCCAGCAGAGCCTGGCTCCAGCCTCCTGCCACTCACCTGCACATATTGATAACCCTTGCTGAGGTCACCTCTCAGTCTCCTCCTCTCCCAGCAGCACAGCCCCAGCTCCCTAACAGAGACATTCAATTCCCTTCAGCATCTTAGTGGCTTTGTGCTGGATACACTCAAGCACTTCTATGTCCCTCTTGAGCTGGGGCAGAACTGAACACAGTACTCCAGATGTGGCCTCAGCAGGGTAGAGTAGAGGGGCAGGAGAACCTCTCTTGACCTAGTAACCACAGCCCTTCTAATTCACTCCAGAATGGCATTGGTCCTCCTGGCCACAAGAGCACACTGCTGGCTCCTGGCCATTCTTCCAACCTCCCTGCAGCTGCCATTAGACCAGGTTGCTCGAGAGTCTCATTCAACCTTGCCTCATACACCTTAAAATGAAGGGGCACACACAGTACCTCCTCCTTGCTGCAGGGCAGGGCGGGCCCCATGCTGCTGCCCAAGCCTCATTGTCATCCCTTAGTACTGTTCTTAGTAATTCAGGACTCCTGCTGCTGTGTCAGATGGTTGGCTTGGCAGGTGGTGCCCCTGGGAAGAACAGGACCCCAAAACCATCAATCTCAGTTGTCTGTTATCCTCCCTGTCTTCATTATTCCTACAGAAGTTACTTCAGGGTCCCTCTGTAGCAGGTCACTAACCTGCAGACTGAAGCTTCTCCAGGGCTGAGCAAAACTCATCAACAAACCCAGAGAATGCAACTTTCACCTTCCCCCTGCCCTGGTGCCAGCACTTCTCACAGGTTAGATGTTTTCTGCTGGGAATATTTCGTTCCAAGCTGCACAAGAAAGCTCCACTGAAGAACAAATCAAGCCATTATATTTGCACTTTAATCTTCCCCTGGGGAACACAGAGCTCCCTCACCCAGTCCTGATGGGACCAAAGAGACTCACTGTAATTCCTCAGCAGATAACAAATCAGCAATGTCCCTGCTGGCAGAGGTGAAGGAAGATCTTTTATGCTTCCAGCAGGGTGAGTGAAGGAAATTCTCTTCTTGTTTATTCTGGTTTAGATCCATCCCTGCTGCACAGAAACCTGGGGTTTGATGTCAATGTGCTCTGGATGGTCACTCTGAATAATAAACCCCAGGTGTGGACGTGGCGCACTGGGACATGGTTTAACGGCCATGGTGCTGGTGGGTTAATGGTTGGACTCAGAGGGTCTTTCCCAACCCAAACAATTCTACAATTCCACCATCTCAGCCCCACAAGGCAACAGGAGAACAGTTGTATTCCACACAGCCATAGAATTGGTTGGCTTGGAGGAGACCTTGAAGATCATCCAGTCCAACCACCAACCCAGAACTGCCAGGTCACCCCTGAACCATCATCCTCCAGCACCACATCTCCACAGCTTTACTGTAGTAGAATTGTACAACTGTTTTCCTTGGAATAGCCCTCTAAGCTCAGACAACCACCAACCCAGCACCACAATGCCCATTAAACTGTGTCCTCCAGGTGTCACATCCACGTGTTGCTTGAACACCTCCAGGAATAGTGAATTCAACACCTCCTGGGACAGGTCTTGACTTCCCTCTTTGGGAAGAAATTGTTCTTCATGTCCACCCTAAACCTGCCCTGGTGGAGCTTGAGGCCATTTCCTCTTGTCACTTGTTACTTACAAAATCAAAGCAAAGCTCACTTGCCTGCTGAGTTGCTTTTCTAGAGCTGGTTCTACTCAATGAGAGCTGAAGGCCTGCCCAGGAGAGACCACAGGCTCACAGGATGTTAGGGATTGGAAGGGGCCCAAAGAGGTCACCAAGTCTAATTCCCTCCTGCCAAAGCAGGACCATGCAATCTCGTTCAGGTCCCACAGGAACACATCCAGACAGGCCTTGAAAGTCTCTACAGAAGGAGACTCCACAACCTCTCTGGGCAGCCTGTGCCAGTGCTCTGGGACCCTTCCAGCAAAGAAGTTCCCCCTTGTGTTGAGCTGGAACCTCCTGTGGTGCAGCTTCCATCCATTGCTGCTTGTCCTACCCCAGGGAGCAGTGATAAGAGCCTTTCCCCCCCCTCTCCTGACTCTCAGCCCTCAGATAGTTAAAGACATTGATTAAATCCCCTCTCAGTCATCT
>WAAF01004818.1:0-56882 GCA_013400475.1 Tricholaema leucomelas | reverse complement strand
ACCTGGTTGATTCTATTCTATTCTGAAACAGCTACACCTTGGAAATCATGAAATGTAGAAAGAACCTGCTCTGCCTTTATAGTTATTTTTTCCCTCTTTGTGTATGGAAAACACCTCTTAATGACAGCCTGAGTGTTTCATTGCAGGTAATCACAAAATTAAAATACAGTGCATATTAACTGAGCCTTTCCAATGGTCTCTGAGTAACAGATTTGCCCAGCAGTTTTCTCAAACAGGAACTTTTCCAAATACGAGGAATCCAGATTTAGAAGCATATTTTTTATTTGATGATCTTAAAAGTCTTTTCCAACCAAAGTGATTCTAGAAAGTGAACAGTTGGAGTGGTAGTAAATGTTTAAGTCACAGAGTCAGAATTTTGGCTTTTTCTAAAGTTATTGTTGCTTGTCTGAGGAATGCATTGCCAACTTGTGTTCCAGAACATGCCTGCAAAACTAACCTGGACAGGGCAGTTCATAAGCTTATGATGCATCAGTAGCAGCTTTTTCTAAGCCAGTTTTCTAGCCTCGTGATTAAAACACACTTCGGAGCTGCAAAAGAGTTATTGCAGTTAGCTTTGGCCATGTGTGATATTCCTTTCAGAACTCCTGTGCTGTTATTACTAAAAAGGACAAATAGGACCAGTCTAAACCCACAAAATACCCATAGATTAGGCAAGAAATCAAAGTTTGTCCTATGTGTAACCTTTAAATCTGGAGGCCAAAGGAGTTCATACAAAAACATCATGTTTGCTTAGAAAATTGTCTGAAAAGCCGACAGATAAAACCTCTCTCTTTCTTCCCATAAGGGACCTTGATGTTGGCAATATGTGGCTAATATTCATCTCTAACGAATAGTTATTGAGTTACTCCCACACTTATCTCCATTTTACCTTCTTGGAGAACTTTATATACAGCAGAAAAAAATGAGATTCAGATAATGTAACTCTGTGGGAACTAAAGACTGCCTGTTTAGTCCTGCACTAGGCTGCCTGTTTTTTTTTTCTTGCTATGTACTACATCAACTCACTGTCTACAGTTACAGACTTTCTAATTTCATAGCCATCTGAAGTACAAGTATTTCACCTGTGACATTATACATACATATAAATCAAACACTCCAATTTATAATTTCCTCAATAACACAACACTGTGCATTAACATAGCACTAAGATCCAGGCAAGTGATTTTATGCTTCCTACCAGTCTTTAAAACACTGTGAGGTGTTTTATGTATAGGCTGAAAGTGCAGTCCCATCATTGGGAGAGTGAGAAGTTACACGTATTTAAGTTTACTGGTCTATTTATTCAGGTTGGACCCTAGACTTTAAAGGCAGGACAGGGGGAAGCTAATCAAGATTACTCGGCAGGATTTCTCATCTTATATTCAGCTTCTTAATCAAGATCTTTGTTTCCCTGCAATTGATTTATGAAGTTATTTTCCTGTTAGATTACATGAGACAGTAAGTGACCAAGATGTCCCAGGCAAGATAGGATGTTTTTGCTGACATCTCACAGTTGTTTGAGACTCTGCAGAAATGACTTCTTCTTTATCTATTTTCCTGTCCACGAGTGGCAATAACATCTGTGAAAATATTTTTCTAGGGCCTTAAGTAAAATGTGCTGCATCAAAATTAAACATAAATAAAGTAATACAAAGTTAAGGGATTCTAAATCACACAGAACAAGCAGACAAAGATAAAGATACACAGTAATTTCACAACGTCTTCAAAGAAAAACAATTTACACAAGCAGCAATCATAATCCTGCACTGAGTGCTGAATAAAGAGTTTGAGAAGTTCTTTGGGAATTTTACAAGTATATAAATGATTCCCTGGGGGTGAAATTAGCCCAGGTCATCTTGTGACAGGCAGGCTGTAAGCAGTAGTGTCAACCTCGAGCAGAGAGGGCAAGACATTTATGCTATAACAACATTTAGTGTCAGTATTTGTTTTATAATAACTTTTCTATCCCTTGCTTGAACTAACATTGAAGGATCTTATCCTGGGAAGTGCTTAAACTCAGGAACTCAAATGGTGTAATGCACTGTTGTCTACTGTTGAAACAGAAAGCACTCAACAACTGCAATAGGTCTCATACCAAATATTCAACCAGCTCAGTATCTCATAATCCAATGCATGCTCAAAGAGGGTAAGAGTGCTGAAGCACTTACATGAACAATGTGAACACTTTATGCATTTGAAAAGGTAACTGAAATCTCAGCAAGAGAGAATTCGAAGCTATCCATCGCCTCTGAGAACATGCACCAGAATGAAAACAGTATGTAACACAGCCAGGCTTAGTGTATGAAAGTGTAGAAACAAATTCCAGCTAGTAGAGATTATAGGAGAGCACTTAGGTAGCAAGCCCTTGTCAGAAACTTTGTGTGCTCTACAAAAAAGGAAAAACTACTTTCACATCTTTGTAAAAGAAGGAACTTGAATTACACAATTCACAAGCTATTTCCACATCTGTTGAGCAGGCGAGCCAAATTCTGCATGTGCAGGAATGACATCTTGCTGAACATTCCGTACTGCTGCTGTTAAATATCATTCTGTGTTCGGGTAACTTTCCTTAGGAGAGAACGGGAAAGAAGAAGGAAGAGAGGAACACGTTAAAAATCCAGCCAGTGACACTGACAGTTTCAAGGTTTTGTCAATTAATTAAAATTTTTTAATTAGAAAACAACCCACAACCCTCCCTCTAAGCACCTACCTACATTGCAGTGGCTAAAATAGTTTATGGAGCTACAGGCAGTTCTTTCCAGATCACCAGCAGAATTTGTAGTACTTAACAGAAGATTATCCTAATCTCTCTAGTTTTTGAGGTAGCCCTCAGTGTCATTCTGTGTTACAGTCCTGGGGTTTTTTTTAAGGTTCATTTTTATTTTTGCAAGCAGTGATACTTACTCAACAAACAAGTATTTGCAAATGTGTTCTATAGGTATGTCCCAGGTACTACAGTTACAAGGGTTGTGTAGAAATGGAAACTGAAAGTCAGTCACACAGTGTTAGGGATTGGAAGGGACATCCAAAGATCAAGTCCAACTCCCCTGCCAAAGCAGGATCACCCAGGGCGGGTCACACAGAAACACATCCAGGCAGGTTTTAAAAGTCTCCAGAGGAGGAGACTCCTCAACCGTTCTGGGCAGCCTGTTCAAGCACTCCTCATGTTGAGGTAGAATCTCCTGTGTTCTAGCTTGCAACCAATGTTTCTTGTCCTGTCACTGGGCACCACTGAAAAGACACANAAGTCCAACTCCCCTGCCAAAGCAGGATCACCCAGGGCGGGTCACACAGAAACACATCCAGGCAGGTTTTAAAAGTCTCCAGAGGAGGAGACTCCTCAACCGTTCTGGGCAGCCTGTTCAAGCACTCCTCATGTTGAGGTAGAATCTCCTGTGTTCTAGCTTGCAACCAATGTTTCTTGTCCTGTCACTGGGCACCACTGAAAAGACACAGTCACCTTCATCTTGACAGTCATCCATCACACATATATATATATATATATGTATTTTTTTTTTTTATAAGATCCTCTCCAAAACAGATTTCAGGCATGAAATAATGTGGCTTTTTAGACAAAGATGGACTCTGAAAGGGAAAAAAACACTCCAGCATAGAAAACCCTTAATAAAAACTATTAGAGACGCTTCACCATACAAGTAATATGCACACACAAAACAAGTAGTTAAACCAGAGCTTGAAAAAATCTTCTCCAGTTGCAGTACATTTAATGCAACTATTACAGAAGGTATGCCTTTGCTTTTCAACAAAACAATGCAAACTTTTAATTATAAGCTGGGATCTTCTCAGACAGAAACTGACTAATTGTGCTCAAAAGAGACTGGAAATTTAAAACAAACAACCAAACCCAAACAAAAAAAACCCAAGACCTAAAACCATTACCCTGATAGACTGACTTAGACTAAGCATGAAATATTAAAGAGTGGGAATTATTATTAACTTGATAGGCTGACTTAGACTAAGAATGAAATATTAAGGAGTGGGAATTATTAACTTGAGACTAAAGTACTAGTCTCCTTGTAAGAGCTCTCCTGGAGTCAAGCAGCTCATGTTGTTTTCCCTACAAGGTTTGCCCTTGTTGTCAATGTACAATTTCTATCATACTTGTCAATGTCTAGGGTGAGTGTTTGTCTTTTGAGGGATTCACTTCTCTGAAGTTTCTTTCTCCCCCTCCCTCTGCCTGCCATGCCTTGTCTCACCTATGTATTCCACTACTCTTTCGTTTAGATAATCTCATGCTCACTTGCACCACTTGAGAGTGGTGGTGAATGGAGTTAAATCCAGCTGGTGACTGGTCAGGAGGGGCATTCCCTAGGGCTTAGTTATAGAGTCAGTTTTGCACAGTATCTTTATTGATGATCTTGAACAGGAGATTGAGTGGATCCTCATTAAGTCTGCAGATGACAGCAAATTGAGTGGCAGTGTTAATCTGCTCAAGGTTAAGAAGTCTCTACAGAGTGATCCAGACAGGCTGGATCCATGGTCTGGGGTTAATAGTATGATGTTCAACAAGGCCAGGTGCTAGATCTTGTGTCTGGGTCACAACAACCCCGTGCAGCACTCCAGGTTTGGGGCAGAATATCTGGAAAGCTGCTCAGCAGAAAAGGACATGGGGATGCTCGTGAAGCTGGGCAAAGGTCTGCAGAATAGGTTTTATGAAGAGCAGCTGAAGGAACTGGGATTATTTAGTCTGGAGGAGGGTGAGGGGAGACTTCAGTGCTCTGTACAACTACCTGAAAGGAGGTGGTAGGGGAGGCAGGTGTTGGTCTCTTCTCCTAGGTAACAAGTAACTCAATGAGAAGAAACAGCCTAAATCAACACTAAACCATGTCCCTAAGCCAGAGGCCCACATGCCACTTGGAACACCCTGTGGTGGGGTGCTCCAGACTCCCTTCCCTGCTCTGTCAGTGGAGGTTTGAATTGGGAAAAATTAAGACATGAAATTGCTTTCCCCTCCCTCTGTGGACCTGAACAGGGAATGGCAAAAAGTGCCCTTTTCCTCCTGGGTCCACACGTGTACTCACTGATGGGAAAGGCTGTGCTGGAATCTGGGATTGCAATTGGCTGGATTCTTCGTGCCCACCACAAATCGAGTGCCTGGAAGTGCGTGCAGGTCCATTGGGTCCATGCAGTTCTGTTTGGATCCGTTTGAGACCCAGCTGCTCCTCAGACCTGTGTGCCCTGGCTTTCTGCTCCTTACCCCTGAGCTGGAATGATCTGCTGTAGCTGCCATTGTTGGAAGGAAGATGACAGCAGTGTGGCTTCCCTGCACTGCATTCTCACTGGATTTATGCTGCACGGTTCCCAAATCACATCATAACTTGCAGTTTTCAGAGGTTGCTGCAAAGGAGACCCAGAGATCATCTCCAATTTCCTACTCCACCCTCATGAGTAAACCATGTGCTCTCTTGGCTTTTCCTAGTGCTCTGGTTCACCTCTGACTTCTAAGTGGAGTGAAGTTATCTTGTGGCTCAGCCTTTTCCATTTTCTGGCTTTCCTAAATTACTAAAATTGCCCATAAACATCCTTGTAAAAACTCCCAATCGAATCAAAACTTGTAAATAAAAATTAATTAGCTTTGTTTATAGTCTTGGGGCAAGGCTTTTTGGGAAAATGGTTATTCTCAATCAAATCACACCCTTAGGGACAGTGATTTCCACCACTGCCCTGTGCAGACCATTCCAGTGTTTGACAACCCTTTCAGTGAAGAAACATTTCCTAACATCCAGCCTAAACCGGCCCTGGTGCATCTTGTAACCATTTCTTCTAGTCCTTCTGCTTGCCACCAGGGAGAAGAGTCTGGCCCCCTCCCAGTTCCAACCTCCCTTCACATAGTTGTAAAGAGCAATGAGGTCTCCCCTCAGCCTCCTTTTCTCTAGACTGAACACTCCCAGCTCACTCAGATGCTCCTTGCAGGCCATGTCCTCCAGGCCCTTCATCTGCCTCAATGCTCCTCTCTGCACATGCTCCAGCCTCAACCTCCTGCCTGTAGTGAGAGGCCCAGAGCTGAAGACAGTACACAAGATGTGACCTCGCCAGTGCTCAGTACAGGGAGATGATCACCTCCCTGTTCCTGCTGGCTCCAGTGTTTCTAATACAAGCCAGGGTGCCACTGGCTTTCTTGGCCACCTGGGAACACTGCTGACTCATATTTAATTGACTATCAACCAATACCTCCAGGTTTCTCTCAAAAGTTTTAGATTTCCAACTGCACATCCCCAAGTCTGTAACTGACCTGGAGTTGTTGTGACCCAGGTGCAGAACCTGGCACTTAGACTTACTGAACTTCATGCAGTTAGTCTTGATTTAACCTGTCCAAATCCCACCGCACAGCCTCCCTACCCTCTAGCAGACCGACACAGCCATGCAATTTGGTGTCATCTGCAGATGTGCTGAGGGTGCACTCAATCCTCCCGTCCAGATCCTTAATTAATTATTAAATATTAATTCTATATTAAAGAGGACAGGCCCTAGTACTGAACACTGGGGGACACCACTAGTGACTGGGTGCCAGCCAGATATAACTCTCTTCACTATTACTCTTTGGGCCCAACCATCCAGACAGTTTTTAATCCAACGCAGAGTGCACTTATCCAAGCCTTTTGCCATGAGTTTCTGAAGGAGAATGCTGTGGGAAACAGTGTCAAAGGCTTCACTAAAGTCCAGGCAGTCAATGTCTACGGCACATCCATCATCCACTAGGCAAATCACCTTGTTATGGAAGGAAATCACATTAATCAGCCAGGACCTCGTTCCATATACTTATTCTGACTGGGCCTGATCACCAGGCTGTCATGTAAGTGATGTGCGATGGCGCTTACAATGGCCTGCTCCACGACCTCCCCTGGCACTGTGGTCAGACTGACAGGTCTGCAGTTCCCTGGATCATCCTCCTGGCCCTTCTTGTAGACAGGTGTTGCATTAGCTACCTTCCAGTCAACTGGCACCTTCCTGGTTGGCCAGGTCTGTTGACAGATTATAAGACTGTAGCGCTAGTGATGAGGTTAAGCTGGCATTTTTATGTGGTGTTGTCATTTATGAGTAATTTCACCCAAACTATGGTGAGATACAGGAGGAGATTTTCTTAGCTTTTGAGAATTTTGAATATCCTGGGAGTGTCTCCAAGCCAGCATACTCTTGTCTCCTGAATGTGTCCCAGGCCTTGTTCAGGGTCACACAAGGCTTTTTCAAGAATACCAACCACCCAGAGATCTGCTGCAAGGGTGCACTGTTATGAATGGCAAGATTCATGTGAGAGTACAGGCAAGGCAAGTGCCTAGGACAATGGTCAGATCCAATGTTTTGGAATTCCACCCTGAACAAGTGCAGAACACTGCTATACTAGTAAAATATTTGGAAAAGGATATTGTCAATCCAGCACTTCCTGAGAGATACAAATGACTGCAATGTGCTGAGGTCTGACATCTACAGAGTACTTTTCAACACTATTCAATGCCCTTAGGGGGAAAAGACAATGATGGGAAGAGGTCTCTGGGCTTAAGACACATTGACAGGTGCTGTGCCTTCTCAAACCCCAACAACAGGCACTGCTCTGGCACCAGGTAATGAATCTGTGCTGGCACTAGTTGCTGCTATCCAGGAAAAGAAATGCACAGGAAAATCACGTTGCCTCATATAGGATGATGATGAATTGAGGCCATCACAAGCACAGGCAGAAGAGGCAGAGGTATTTACCTGATCCCCAGGCCTGGGTGAGCCACAAGATGTGTGAAAGGTACCCTTTCAAGGAAGATGCTACATATCACTTAGGCAAATGGACTACCATGGACCACCTGCAGGAATTAGTTGTGCTGGAGGCAATTTGCAACAGTTGGGGTGACAAACAGTTAATTACAGATACAGATGAAGTCCGGTGCACATCATCCATGTGCCAGAAGTGCACCACTGTCATATGCCAACTCATTGACAGTAGTTTGTTGGAAAAACAGTCAGGCACAAATGGTGGATGAATTGGCTGGCCAGCTTCAGCTACAAGGGATGGCTCTCTTCTTCTATACACCCCTGCATGTCAGCTGTGGCATAACTGTTGCAGGAGTTCCAGCAATTCAAAGAGGATTTGTCCTATTCCCAACCTGTACAGTCCCATATCTTAGAGAGAGAGAATATGGAGGGTACATAACATGGGATGCCATGTGGTTTCACCTGCATGACTACTGAGATGACATGAGGAAGCAGGATGGAAAACCTGCTTTGATTCTAGCTGCATGAATACATTGGTTGTGAGGGAAAACATTTGCAAAAGGGGTGATTACTCCACAAAGAACAATGCTCCAGTTTCCAGTGGGAAATACCCAAAACAGAGAAGAACAACTGATATTACTTCAAAAAAACATCCAAGCCATTTTCACAGTGAATAATTCTGATCATGGTTAGAGAGCCCTGCCTCCAGCCCCAGAGAAGAGGCTCTAGTAGATAGCAGTGCACGGTGTACTTTAATGCCATCAAGCAACAGAGGGGTTGAACCCATCTATATTTCTGGGGTGGCAGGGGGAATGACAACAGCTAAGTGTACTAGAATCCCAAGCAAATCTAACCAGGAATGAGTGGCTTAAGTAACCTACTGTGGCTGGCTCAAAGGCCCCAGGCATACTTGGCATAGATTCTCTTAGAAGAGGGTTTTTCAAGGAACCAAAAGGATACAGGCTGCTCTTGAATATAGCTGCCTTGGAGATGGCAGAAATTAAGCAGCTGTCCACTTTGCCTGGTCTCTTGGAGGACCCTTCTGTGGTGGTGTTGATGAGGGCTGAAGAACAGCAGGAGCTACTGGCTACCACAATGGTGGTATATGACTTCATCAGTGCTATTGCTGTTGCTTCTTCTTTGTGCTGTTCTATTAAATCGTTTCTTATCTCAGCCCATGGGGTTTTACCTTTTTTTTTTTTTTTAAACAGATTCTTCTTCCAAATCTATTGAAAGGAGGTTGTTTGGGTGTTATTAATACTGTTATGGTTATTAATTGGTGAAACGATTAATAACAAATATTAATCTTTATTACCCCTAAATCCTGCAAGAATATGTTAATAAAACCTATCTATGGTTCGTAGTATTCAGCTGTGGTTGGTTGTTTACACAGGGAATAGGCAATTTATATAGTTTAAGCAAACCCAGAAATGCAACAGTAATTTAAACTAGGAAAGAGATTCCTTGGCAAAAGGGCCGGCTTTGCCCACCAAGGGGAACCCTAGAATCCGCTTCAGGAGCGGCTAGGCAACAGAACCTTTTAACAAAGACGACATTGGACGTGCCGCGTTACTCACGGTCCTGCTGCTCTGTTCGGTACCTTCCCGGAGGCGGTCATTCGCGCGCCCTGGACAAAGCCAAGAGGGCGCCCAACGTGTGCGCGCTGTCCCGAGAAGAGGCTTCTGAGGCTTGAGGTTTCGCTCCTGCCTTTTGTGGGTCGTTGCTTGCTTCTAGGGCGGGTTTGCCGCGGCTGTAGAGCACGGCGGGGCGGAACGGCTTTAGCCCGCGCGGTTGAGCTCGCACGCCAGTGCTAGGCTTACAGGGTCGCGATTCGCTGCGTGTGGCAGCGATTCTTTTCCGCGATAACGCGGTTCCAGACGAGCAGCTCCAGGCTCGCACGGCAGCAGCCTGTTCTGGGGTCCCGGGGCTGCTGCGGCTGGTCTCCGGGCCGCGGGTTTCCCGATGGTGCTAGCGTTGTAGAGGCTCTGCTTGGCTGCGGACGCTCTCCGGCGAGTGGCAGCCACTCGCGGGTTACCAGACAGTGGCGGCGTCGCTCGCCCGGGCGAGCGGCCTTCCTCGGCTCAGCGCGGGGCAGCTTGCCGGTGCCCGCGCTTCAGCAGCGGCGCCGCGACCTCGCGGCTCTGCCGGGGTCCTGCTTTTGCCGGCACGGTCGGCGCGGCAGTTTCCCTCCCGGCGCAGGGACTGCCGGTGTCCTGGTTCTGGGAGCGGGCGCTGGAAGCGGTACAGCTCCAGGGCACCTGGCTCGGCTCGGAAAAAACTTCGCTGTTACGGAAAATCCTTTTCAGCTGTAGCTCCGCAGCGGTATGGCTCTTGTGCTCTCTGGGTGACCAAGGCAGTGGCTTGCTGTTTCGGCCACTATTAATAATGTCCCACAGACAGTAATGGCCAATTGGCAGACGAGAGTTAAAAGGATGAAAAGCGATAGTTCAACCTATAGAATGAAGCAAGCTCATAGGTGTGTCACGTACCCTTGGCTTACCTGGATCCCAGAGCATGTCCAGGTGCTGCTCAGGTTTGCAGATTTACAGGAAGCTAGCGCCCATGGTCCTAGACTTAGGGCACGTTTGGGTCATGTCCCTCCAGGAGAGTGGAGAGGGTGGGAAGTAAGCAAGCTGCTCCGTGGTGGTCAGCCTCTGGCTAGGGTTAACCCACAGTATCATTTTTAACTACTTTTGATATAAAAAGCCTTTGCTTAGATGGTTAATAATAATAATAATAATAATAAACATTATTAGCTAGGGAATTATCAAAGACAAGAGAGAACCCAAAGCAGTGAACAAGAACACAGAAAAACCTAAGAGAACACAGCTCTCATGACATTTATTAGGAGGCATGCTACAACAACTAGAGTTAAGGAAAAGGCTAACTATAAATACCAGATAAGCAGCAAACAGACTAACTCAAAAGAAACAAAATCTATTGCAGCATAAACAAACTATAATCAACCACAAACTACACAGATAGAAAATAAGATTTATTTAACACTACATCTTCAAAGTTTCAAGTTGTCTTAAGACACATGGAATCCTTTCTGCAATGCTGCAAGCAAGATGCTTTACAAATAAAAGCTGTTATTAAAATATACAAGACAGTTGGGTTTTAAAATTAAAATTTACACCCCCATTTGTTTCCCAAACCACCTTTTGCCATGTTTAACAAAAGCCAACACAGCACGGCGTTACAAATATTTACAGCATATTCTTGTGTCAGAGCACTATATTTGTAAACTGAAAGGGAAACTTTGTGAACAGATCACGTAAAATGAGGGAATGTCAACAGTGCTGTGTGTGTCTCGAGTACAATACCAGAAGGAGTTCATCTTTTGCCTTATCTCACATGATTTGGTTCACATCACAATCTCATTCTCCACTGTGTTTCATCCATCAATAGTAGTCTAAAATAAGGCCACTTCGTGTTAGGTCTCCCCAGCATAAAGGAGCATGGAAGTCAACACAGGTTTTCCACAAAATGTGTCTACATTCAGAACAGCCTTTGGTCAGAGAGTGAGGTGACAATCTAATGCCAAAATCTGTTTGGTTAAGCAACCTCTGTCTTGTGTTGCTGCTGTTCTAGAGCAAACTTTTGCAGAAAGTGGATAACATGTTCAAAAAGAACTGGAAAGTGCTTAAAAAAATTAACTAAGTAGTAACATCCCACTTGTCAGTAATGCAGTTTCCAAGAAGTGAAAAACTATTATAGTGATGATATTAGTCTGTTGAGGTGAAAGCTTTCTTCATTTGCCAGAGACCTTCAGCTACTTAAGCATTTCATTTCCTTGAGACTGCTCCAGGCACAACATGTGATTGCCACTTGGCACTGGTCTCTTCTCAGATGTAATTAGTGATAGAACAAGACGCTGTGACTGGGTAGGTTTAAACTAGATATCAGGGGAAAAAAAATTCACAGCAAGAGCAGTCAGGCATTGGAATGGGCTGCTGAGGGAGGTGATTGAGTCACCAGCCCTGGATGTGTCTAAAACTCGTTTGGATAGGGTGCTTGGGGATATGGCTTAGGGTGAACCTTGTACAGTAGGGTTATTGGTTGGACTTGGTGATCCTGAGGGTCTTTTCCAACCTGAATGTTTTTGTGATTCATTTGAAGTTGGAAATACTTGGGTTATGTTTGGATTCCTGCATATTGCAGTACAAAGAGAAAAACTACAACAGTAAGAGCAGAGAGATAATTAAATCTGTATTGAAACAACTGACATTGACTTCTCTTTTAGTTAGTGGACAACTTCCATTTTAAGCAGTCTAAATATACAGTTTTCAGGTGAAAAAATGCACTTACTATATTCAGATAGCAATAGCTATGAAATCCCCTACATTGAAATCTACTGAAGGCACATAAACTTTGGTTCACTTTTGTTCCCATCTTCCATCTGCTCCATCATAAATCTTTGCAGATAAATCCCTCTGAAACTTTCCACTCTTTCTTGAAATGAATCAGTTTCTAACTGCTAGGATTTGCTTTGAAAACAGCAGTCTTATATACAGCAAATGAATCTTCAGAAGGCAGTCAGAAGAGAAAGTTAACCTGAAGAATGAAATCCTGTGCAATTTGGATAGCATCTGGCCCCATAGACCTGTGTGGGTCTAATTGGCTTAGCTGATCACTGACCATTGCCTCATTTATTGTGATGAGCTCATTCCAATTCCCTTCCCTGACTCCTAGTTCATGAGGCTGGGTGCTGCAGGAGCTGGCAGATGTGCTCACCAAGCCACTCTCCATTATTTACCTGAAGTCCTGGCTAGCTGGGGAGGTGCCAATGGACTGGAGAGTAGCAAGTGTGACACCTAGCTACACGAAAGGAAGAAAGGAGGATCTGGGAAGCTATAGACCTGTCAGTCTGACCTCAGTACCAGGGAAGGTCATGGACCAGGTCATCTCAAAGGCTATTACGCACCATACAGGGACCAAGCAGGGGATCAAGCCCAATCATAATGGGTTTATGAAGGGCAGGTCCTGCCTGATCAACCTGATCTCCTTTTATGACAAGATGAGAACCTGACTGTTGGATGAGGGACAGGCTGTGGATATTGTCTACCTAGACTTGTGAAAAGCCCCACAGAATTCTTGTGGGCAAACTGGCTGCTCATAGCTTGGCTGAGCACAGCTCTGCTGGATACAGCAGATGACAGGGATCTGACCACCAAAAGATGGTGGTCAATGAATTTCAATCCAGATGACCGCCAGTCACAGGTGGTGTCCCCCAGGTCTCAGTGTCAGGACCACGTCTGTTTAACATCTTTATTGATAATCTTGATGAAGACATAGAGTGTGTCACAGATGTAAGTTCACAGATGGTACCAAGTTAGGTGGCAGAGTTGATCTGCAGGAAGGTAAGGAGGCTCTACAGAGGGACTTCGATAGATTGGATCAATAGGCCAATGTCAGTGGCATATAAGGCCAAACGCCAGGTCCTGCCCTTGGGACACAACAACCCCAAGCAGTGCTACAGGCTTGGGGAGGTGTGGCTGGAAAGCTGTCTGACAGAAAGGGTCATGGGGGTTGTAATACACAAACAACTCAATATGAGCAGGCAGTGTGCTCAAGTGGCAAAGAAAGCCAATGGCATCTTGGCTTGGATTAAAAATGCTTTGCCTGGCAGGAGTAGGGAGGTGACTGTCCCCTCCTACTCTGCTCTGGTGAGGCCACGCCCTGAGTATTGTGTTTAGGTTTGAGTACCTCAATACAAGAAGAATGTGGAGATGCTGGAGTGAGCGCAGTGGAGGGCAACAAAGCTGGTGAAGGGCCTGGTGAATAAATCTTATGAAAAGCAACTGAAGGAGCTGGGGATGGTTAGTCTGAGAAAGAGAAGGCTGAGAGGAGACCTCATCACTGGCTACAGCTACCTGAAAGGACAGTGTAGAGAGGCTGCTTCTGCTTTCTTCTCACAGGTAAAGAGCGATGGAACAAGAGGGAATAGCCTCAAGCTGTGACTGAGTAGGTTTAGACTGGACATTAGGAAACATTTTTTCACAGAGAGAGTGGTCAGGTACTGCAGTGGGGTGCCCAGAGATGTGGTTGAGTCACCAATCTTGGATGTGTTTAAAAGTCACTTGGATATAGTACTTAGGGATATGGTTTAGGGTGCACCTTGTAAAGTAGGGTTATTGGTTGGACTTGGTGATCTTGAGGGTCTTTTCCAACCTGAATGTTTCTGTGATTGTGGTACCTGGGCAAAAGGTAGAGGAAAAACAATGCTTTTTGTAAGCAGCTGAGCTCTCATTTGAAAAGCAGCAATAGAAGCTAACAGTATATAATGACAAGTAGTAGGTCTACATTCCTCAAAAGAAGAAACAATCACTTCCCTACTGACACAAGTCAGAGGAGAGCAAGGCATTCTATCACAAACCACACTGGCAGTGTTATCAACAAAGTGAATAGTGTCCTTGGCATACAAAGACAGGTTTGGCATCTGTAACCATAAAGTATCACAGATAGGCAAGTCTCTTCCTCAGATATGTGGAATTTAATCATATAAAGAGCAACCGACAGGATCAGCAGACAAGGCAAGATGTGTGAAGATAAAAGTAAGTTCAAGGAAGCAAAAGTTTCAGCATTATGTGACAAACCACAGGTCATCTGACAAGGCACTAAGCTGCTCCTGTATTTAGAATAGAATCAACCAGGTTGGAAGAGACCTCCAAGATCATCCAGTCCAACCTATCACCCAGCCCTATCCAGTCATCTAGACCATAGCACTAAGTCCTTGCTAAACTTTGACCTAAGCATGCATCCATCAAAACAATGGCTGTGTGGGATTTGTGGACTTGACACACAGGTAGAGAACTCTGCCCTTGACCACTTCCAGTACCTGTAGTTGGGCTATAACCACTAGTGTTTAGGAGTACAAGTTGTGAGTCATGCTCTGCAGTCACAAATTATTTAAGCAGAAAGTTAGAACCTGTATTAAGGAAATTATGAACCTGTCTTTAACAGCTTAATGACTTGATGTCCAGGTGACAAGTGGAGTTCCTTGGGGCTCTGTTCCGTTTCCAGTGCTGTTTAACATCTTTGTCAGCAATGTCAACAGTGGCATTGAGTGCAGCCTCAGCAAGTCTGATGATGACACCAAGCTGTGTGATACACTGGACTCACCTGAGGGCAGAGATGCCATCCAGAAGCATCTTGTCAGGCTTGAGAAATGGGCCAGTAGCAACTACATGAGGTTCAACAATTCCAAGTGCAAGATCCTCCATCTGGGTTGGGCCATTCCCAGGCACAAATACAGGATGAGTGCAGACTGACTTGACAGTAGCTCTGAAGAGACTTGGGGGTGTATTGACTGATGAGAAGCTCAACATGAGCCAGCAATGCCCTCATGCAGCCCAGAAGGTAAATCATATCCCCTGGGCTGCATCAAGAGGAGTGTGGCCAGCAGGTCAAGAGGCAACTCTTTCCCTTTACTCTGCTCTTATGAGATCCCACCTCAAATACTGCACTCAGTTCTGGTGTCTCCATCATAAGAAGGGCATGGAACTATTGGAGTGACTCCAGTGAAGAGTCACAAAGATGATCCCAGGGCTAGAACACCTCTGCTATGATTACAGGCTGAGGGAATGGAGCTGTTCAGCCCAGAGAGGAGAGAACTCCAGAAGGACCTTAGAGCTGCCTTCCAGTACCTCAAGGGAACCTACAGGAAGGCAGTAGAGGGACTTTGCATAAGAGTGTCTAGAGACAGGACAAGAGGGAATGGTTTGAAGCTGAGAGAGAGCAGGCTTAGACTGGATCTGACAAAGAAGTTCTTCAGTATGAAGGTGGTGAGACTCTGGAATAGGTTGCTCAGAGAGTTTGTGGATGCCCCCTCCACAAAGGTGTTCAAAGCCATACTGGATGAAGCCTTGAGGAACCAAGTCTAGTTGACAGGCATCCCTGCCCATGGCAGGGAGGCTGGAGTAGATGATCTCTAAGGTCTCTTTCAACCTAAGCCATTCTATGAGCCACAGTCTTGGGAGTTGCACATCTAATAGGACACAAGGCTGACTTCAACTGTGGGCTTCTGTGTTCACACTGCAACAGTCCAGGGCTGACGTTAGCTATTATTCTAAGACTGCATTAAAAATAGAAAATTATTCCTTTAGGTTTCTGAGATGATGCCAGAGGCCCTCGCACCTTTATGCTTGATTAGGCTCTTCCTCCTCCTGCTGTCAGAGTCAGTACATTAAAATGCATGATTCACATGTCTGCATACATACATAACAGATTACACAGACAGTATACATATACTGCTCCTGATATTATATGTGCCAATATTGACCCTCAGGTTCAAGGCTCCTTTTCCCCTGCTTTAGAGTTATGTTCAGATCTAACACGATTTTCCTTCTCTGCAGCTGTAATTAAGTGAAGAAGTGACAATGCCTGTTTTCTGGATGACGGCCTAGTATTATCAAACCAATGTATCTGCAGTAAACAAGGAACATTCCCAGTCCACTAAGATTCTCTTTAACATAAATGTGGCTGCTAACAAGGTAAAACACGGATCTGAAATTGAATTATGTATCTTGGTGAAGAAAGGCTTAAGCAAACAAACCAGCTTGCTTACAACACCACTTTGTTAAAACCTTAAACGTGTAGCACTTTAATATGGTGCTCTGGCATCACACAATTACTTATTTTCATTAATTAAAAAAAGAAAAAAAAAGACTGCTTTCAAATGAATTATGTCAGGAAGACTATCTCAAAGTTCCAAAATAACATTGTCCTTTACTCCAAGGCTAACTTAACTTTCTAGAAGTTAGTAGATTCTAAATGTTTATTGCATTGTGCAGCACTTGTACCTACATACTTATTTTAGTCAGCATTTTATCTATTGCTAAGTACCATGCTTTTACTGCAGTCTGGCACCATTGCTACTATGATTGTCTGCTGCAACTCTAATTAACTTACATACATTTAAAGGAGGCAAACTTGCTGACTTTGCAAGAATAATTCAGAGAGAATCTGGAAAAGCTTATTCCAGAATACACGAAGCTTGAAAGGATGTGTAGAAACACACCCTTTTCTACTAGAAAGTAATACAATTCACACAAATTAATGGGGAAAAAAAAAAAAGGCAAAATAAAGAAGTGGCAAAACATTACAGCAGAAAACTCTATCCAATTTCTACCCCAAACCACAAAATACTATAATTCTGAGTATTACTTAGTGAAAAAAAAAAATGTATTTTGAAGTATCAAGAAAAGCATTTTTTAAAAGACCAAGGAAAGAATTTTTATAAAGCCTACTATATCTGTCCCAGAATATTCCAGATAAAACTCTTAAGCTATTGTATTATTGGTACATAGTAAGGCACATAACAAGAAATCAAGTAAATATGCAGTTCTTTGTATTACAGATGTTATAGTGGTAGAAAATTCTCTTGAGGTTTCATTTTTATGTCCCTAAAGATGACCTAAAGAAAAAACAACTTCTTAAAAATATTTTTTTTCTTTAAAAAATGCTAAAAGTTCTTTAAATCAGTCTATTCTGTCTTATTTTCCTCAAAAATGCTATTCCAGTTACCTCACATTAAAAATAAGGCATAAAGCTTCCATCCCAGGGTTAAATCAAACTAGGTCTCTGATGCCACATCTTGAAGACATCCTATGGAGGCAGACTGAAAGAGCTGGGAATATTCAGTCTGGAGAAGAGAAGATGACATTCTAGTATTTCAAGGGGGCTGGCAAGAAAACTGGTGAGGGATTTTCTAGGATGTTGGGTGGTGATAGGACTAGGGGGAATGGAGAAGAACTAGAAGCGGGTAGATCCAGACTGGATGTTAGAAAGAAGTTCTTCGCCATGAGGGTGGTGAGACACTGGAACAGGTTGCCCAGGGAGGTGGTGGAAGCCCCATCTCTGGAGGCTTTTAAGGCCAGGCTGTATGGGGCTCTGAGCAACCTGGTCTTGTGCTTACCAGTGCCCATGGCAGGGGGGTTTGAACTGTATGATCCTTGAGGTCCCTTGCAGCCCTGACAATTCTGTGGTTCTATGAAAACACTTGTAAAATATCTTTCACTCCAGAAAGAAGGCACTGCCAAAGTATCAATATACACACCCTGGTAACATAAATACCGTTTAGAGGACGCTCACAGTCAATGCTTGCTTTTCTTCAAGAAACTGAAGCAATATTTCACATTAGAGTCAGTGTTTAACCTGTGTAGAGTTAAGTAAACCTACTATGTTGTATGAATTATTCCATTTGGTATACTGTAAAGGCACTCTTAAAATATTTCATAAGGCTGAATTGACATAAAGGCCAAAAGAATGTTCTCATAATATAATTTTAAGTAGGAAGTTTGGTGGCAGATATTGTCGCTAAAATAATTTCAGAGAAGAATCCTTTCCATGTATGAATATTGAACTTTAATCACATATTGGCAGGTAAAAATCAGAAAAGATTATTACTTTATTCTGTGTATGAATGAGCTTTTTCTTTAAAGAGACAGAGATTGTGACAGGTATTTCATTCTCTAAAGGTTTTACTAAACCTATACTGCAGTTTTGAAAGGAAACTTCACAGAAATGTCAGATTTTCATTTTTGAGAAGGAAATTCGGAGATGATGTTTTTCTCCAAAGTCATGATTGTGAAGCTCAATGAGAGCTTGAACTGCTTCTTCCACAGAGCCCAGCTGGATAAGAGCCATTCTGCAATCTTTCCTAAGTACAATAAAAACCGTTATTAATCCTAACCATATTTTCATTGTGCCAGCCAATACAGAAAAGTTTTCTTGCAAGTATTTTGCAGCCACATCACACACAGTGGACATTTGTACAGAATTTGAGTTAGTTATGCACCTTGTAAAATAAGGAAACAGGAAAGCTATAGAAATTTTGCAGGTGGATGGCCTACAGCCATACCCTCCTGCCACTGCAAGGCGCTTCATAAAACAGGGTTGAAATAAGGCTTGAAGACCTCTACAAAACACTCATACAGTCCATATGTATGGGATTATTCTAGCAGCTATGGCCATGCTAATACAGCATTACCAAGTAATCCCAACGAATATTTAAGCAGATTCACTGTAATACTTTACATGACATTTTACATATATGCAGCCTGCACTTCTTTTTTAAAGAGGTAAATATCTACTGTCCTTAACCTCTGAACACATGCTGAATTTGTCATTTAATTATGCTAACATACTCTCCCACTTGAAAATTTGAAGATTAGAGTGATCATAAAAGCTTTTATAGCTGTACATCCTTTGCCTATAGCTATACACACATGTTATTCTGCCTGTAGTCAAACACAAGCAGTTAACCTGTCTTTCAGGATGAAACTTTGCTCAATGTTTTTCCAAGAAAACTTACTCAAAGTATTTGAAGGCTTTCACAGTAGATCCCGTTCTTGTAAAAAGTTTCTTCATATCATCAGCAGTAACAGAAGACCTATTTATTAAAACAACACAACAAACAACCAACAACAACAAAAATCAAACAAAACCAAAGCAAAACTTCAACTCATAGAGTTCTCTGATAGTATCAAAATCTCAACTCTGGCTTCTAAATTAAAATTGAACAGTAAAAGCTATCTCAGATCTTGGATTCAGTCCAAAGATCTGGGGCTTGACATTACAATTTATCACTACGGTGTGCAACAATAACATTTCAGATACGTTGTACTGCTTTTAATCCTCCGTAACTCTTCTCTCAGTTAAATTCAGGTTGCATAAAAATCACTTAAGATATTAAACCAATACATTCAGAAAGACCCTCAATATTGTAGCTACTTCAAGTATGCTTCACACCGACTTGGAAATTGTTCTGCTTTACTCAAAAAGCAGACAGAAACTTAGGTTTAGATGTCAGTTCACACATTTCTGACGTCATTGCAGATGACACCAAGTTGGGAGGGAGTGTCAGTCTCCTGGAGTGTAGGAAGATGCTGCAGAGGGACCTGGACAGGCTGGGTCAATAGTCTGAGGCCAACAGTATGAGATTCAACAGGACCAAGTGAGGGCTTGTACACTTTGGCCGCAATAACCCTATGCAGCACTATGGACTGGGGGATAAGTGGCTGGAGAGCAGCCTGGCAGAGAGGGACATGGGACTCCTAGCTGACAGCTGAACATGAGCCAGCAGTGTGCCCATGTGGCATGGAAGGCCAATGGCGTCTTGGCCTGTATCAGGAATAGCGTGGTCAGCAGGACTAGGGATGTAATTTTGCCCCTGTGCTTGGCACTGGTGAGGTCTCACCTCAAGCACTGTGTGCCACTCCAGGCCCCTCACTGCAAGAAGGATATTGAGGTGCGAGAACAGGTCCAGAAGAGAGTGATGAGACTGCTGAGGCAGCTGGAAGGAAAGTCTTATGAGGAGAGGCTGAGGGATCTGGAGAAGAAAAGACTTAGAGGGAACCTAATCACTCTCTACAACTACCTAAAAGGAAGCTGTATTCAGGTGGGGGTTGAGCTCTTCTCCCAGCAGCTAGTGACAGGACAAGAGGGCATGGTCTGAGGCTGCACCAGGCGAGGTTTAGGTTGGATATTAGGAAGCATTTCCTCACAGAAAGGGTGATTAAACACTGGAATGGACTGCCCAGGGAGGTGGTGGGGTCACCACTCCTGGAGGTCTTTAAGAAAAGACTGGATGTGGCACCTGATGGCATAGTTTAGCTGATGTCTTGGTGTTAGGTTATAGGCTGGAACTGATGATATCAGAAGTCTTTTCCAGCCTTAATGATTCTGTGACTCTAGATAAGAAAAATGGTTGTTTCAAAGAGCATGCTTCTTCATTAAAAAAAAATAAATCTTTCCCTCTATGTAAGAGGCATAAATTCTGTAGAAACTAATTTTTTAAAAGTGTCAGAATGATTAAAACTTTACCTATAGTAAATAACAAAATGCCAGTCATGACTTTGTTGTAATGTAACCCCAGTACCTCATCTCAAAAAACATGTCTTTAATCTTTGAAAAAATGTACTACACAAGACTTTATATGTAAAAAACAAATGCATATTCTCAATAAAATGGAAACTGTATTACAACTCATAAAGACCATTCTCAATAAAATGGAAATTATATTAAAAATCATAAAGAGCAGCACTGCATCAGCTATTCTCTTTGCTAACAGCAAGAAAAGTGACAGTTACAGTATTCAGTTATTGTTAATTACAGAGTAGAATGACCTGAATTATCAGGAGACTGTAAAAGGCCACAGAAATTTAAAGGTTATGTCAGACTTTGTAACTTAAGAATGTAACTTAAGAAACATCTTTCCAAGAAGATCACAGATGTAGATACTCACGGAATGCTGCAGAGATGCAAGGTGTCAGAAGGAGGAGAGATGTTTCGGGAGTTCCTAGAGCCAGGCAACTTAAAACGATGTAAAGGGCTATTGCTATAGTCCTTTGCCAGCTCTTGGTCCTCTTCTCCCCGTTGAGGATATTGAATTGACTGATATTCTGAATGGCTAACCTCGAGGACTTGTCCATAAATCCGCTGCCCATTTAAGTGGCTGACAGCTAAGGAGTGCAAATAAAATTGAACAGGAACAATGGGAGAGGAGGGAAAAAAGAATTCATTAAATACTAATATTGTATTGTAATTACTGTCAGATTCCACATCCTGAATTTAAACTGCAACTTCCATGTCTACCAGGTGGGCTATGCAATAGCATTGAATACCATGCTACAAGTATAAGGATGTAATATGATGTCCAGTCTAAATAAAGGGAAAACAGAAAACAGTAGTTCAGTTATAAGCAGCTGACTATCCTTAAAAACAGTTAGATGTAGCATAAACTATGGGAAAATTGTACCATGTTTTAATCCTAAGATTTACTAGACTGAGATTCAAAGGATTAAGTTTTTAAACCACTACAGGAAAAGAATTTCATGGAAGGGTTGCCCAGGGAGGTGGTGGAGTTGCAGTCCCTGGAGGTGTTCAAGAAAAGACTGAATGAGGCACCTAGTGCCATGGTCTATTTGATTGGATAGGGCTGGGTGACAGGTTGGACTGGATGATCCTGGAAGTCTCTTCCAACTTGGCTAATTCTATGATTACCATATACAAGGACAACTTTGTGTGTAGCAGAGTATCACAATGATGGATTTGGAACATCTGCCTTATGAGGAAAGACCAAGGGAACTGGTCTCCTTAGCTTAGAGAGGAGGAGTCTGAGGGGTGACTTCATTCATGTTTATAAATACATGAAAGGCAAATGTCAGGAGCACAGAGACAGGCTCTTCTCGGTGATGTCCAATGGAAGGACAAGGGGCAATACTACAGTACAGGAGGTTCCATAAGGAACATAAGGAAAACTGTCATTCTGAGGGTGACAGAGCACTGGAATAGGCTGCCCAGAGAGGTTGTGGAGTCTTCTCTGGAGACATTCAAAACCCATCTGGACACATTCCTGTGTAACCTATTCTGGACACATTCCTGTGTAACCTATTCTATGTGATCCTGCTCTGGCCGGTGGGTTGGACTAGATAATCTTCACAGGTCCCTTCCATTCCCTAACATTCTGTGATTCTTTGTAATTTGCTCATGCTTGTCACTGACAGATGGCAAATTACTCATCTATATGACACTAATGCTAGTTTGAAGTATAACTGTGCCTTAAAGATCAGTACCTAAATGAGCCTGGGCTACATCCATCATCTGAACCAGAGCAGTTCCCTTGTTCTTCAACATGATCTTCACACGAAGTACGTTACCATAGACACCTAGGGAAATCCAGAAAGGAAATGTGTCCAGTGCCTTACTACAAACAGCACAAGGGCGAGTCTGCTTCTTTTGACTAACATTAATGTTACAAAGAATAATCACCTCACTAGAGATTGGCTAGAATATTATTTCAGAGGAGAGCTTTCAAGTTCATGTATTACATTCTGAGGACCAAGGTAAACAGCCAAGGATCCTGGTAGAATTCTGTGCGCTTATGGTTCAGCTTTTAAACAGTGCAACAGAGCCATAAAACCCTCTTATCAGAGGCATAATAAAATACTACTATGACAACATTGTCCTCTGCAACTGATGTACATGCTGATTCTGTACTGCGTTTCCTCTGATGCAAATTTTGGGTTTTCTTCTTACTTTGCTTTCTCATACTTTGTGGTATATTTCAGCACACTAACATTTTTCTGACACTGCAACTGTTTTGCCTTTCAGTACCTGTGGCTTACAACTACTGATTCAAGTCACCTTCATTTTAAAAACAGCTTGTTATTTTGTGCATTTTCTGGACCAAGACAGAACAATGGAACTTGCATTAACCATCCCACTAGTTTCTGAAGGCGTATTTAGTGTATCTTACCAAACAGAATGAAAAGTCCATGTATTGTGATGGCCTGTTTAAATGATAAAATGAGCATATTACTTTTAAGTTCATGGAAATAAATAAATCTATTCCATAAGCACACTCATTGAAACCTGCCACTACCAAATAACTACCAAATAACTACCAAATAACTACCAAATAACTACCATGTCTACCATTCCTGTCAATATCTACTTGCTATGCACATATATAATACTTTTAAAAGCTAACACTTCAGCTCATGTATTTTCAGCACTCAAGACTCAGTTTGTCAAGCTGAAGAAGTTACTAATATTTTAAGTGGCTTAATTACATGAACTTTTTCTTTCCAAGATGGCAATTCACTCCCTGAAAAATAAAAGACACTTGATATACTAGAAATGGGAAAAAAAAAGAACCAAAAAAATCAAGAGCTCCTCTGTATTTTCCAAACAGTAGACAACACCTTCAAAACCAAAAACAGTTTGTTCAAAATGTGCTTGTGTCCCCAACTGTGTATGTGACCGTGACATGCTGAAGTAATACATTCACCATTTAATTGTTTATATGTGAAACATATTCTATACAGAAAGTGACATTTGATTTGTGTTAAATTAGGAGCTGTGAACAGAAAGCTAAACATTGAAAGAAATAACCTTCTTCTTTTACTTTTTTAACTAAATCCTGGTGTACCCATCACCTCCTCCAGCACCAAAGGAGGTAAGTTACACCCTAATCCAGCCAAATTTTATTCAACTGAGATTAAAGTTTTGCCAGCAATGAGTACTAAAAATACTCTCTAGACCTCTTCCTTCTCAAGTCACAAAATCTGAAATGTGTACTGAAGATACTTAAACTACTTTAAAACAGAAGAAACTGCACCCTAAGTGCACGCCCGTCATGACCTTTTATCATCAGCATCTGGTAATAAGGAACAATTCCTATAAAGGAAGAAGTTGAATGCTTCTACAGTTTATTCTTCTGGCCCTAATATTTAACTTCAGCACAGAATTTACTTAAAGACATTTCTTAACCAAATGAGACTGCAATATTTCTGAAAAAAAGTGTGTTGGATTTTTTTTTAAGATAAACCCAGCCAATTTAAAAGCTTCTGAAATGTTCAAATGCACACTGAAAACCTGCAACAGAGGAGAAATATAAATTGAAATACATCCAGACAGATTTTCTACACACCAAAAAAAAAAGTGACAATGCCCAGACAACCACCACTGAAGAACATGATCTGTATTTACAATGTAAATTGTAAATTTACTGTATTTCCATGATATGTATTTACAACAATTAACGTTGTACATTCTTATATTTTACCCTATTAAGGGAAAAAAATAAATCGAGCAGTATTTAATATTTATGTTGTATAACACACTGCAGCACAAAGCTCTACATGACAAATACTAGAATTAAGAAAATATGCCCTAAAAATAGTTTTGACTTATGCTTTACACATACTTAGTTCTGAAAAAAATGCACTCTCTTAAGACTCAGAGAATCATCTTGAATAGCCATCTGCAGAAAGCACATCCACAGCAGTCACCAGAAATTAATTGATAAGACCTATTAACAAATCAGGGGGAAAAAAAACCCTGACTTGTTTTGCAGTCCTAATCTGCAGCTGTGGAATTCAGCTATCAGTACAAGAATGGAAATACAGCAGCTACTTACAGATTAAAGGAAGTGGTCAACAGAGTTATAAACTTCTAACTTCTATCTAGCCAATAATTCCTAATTTTGTAAGTTCTATGCTTAAGAGAATCTAGTGAGTGTGTAAACCACACAAGTACAGATTTTTACATTGCTGTAATAGAACTGCTTATCAACAGTCAAGTAGAATTGTGTGTTAAATTATGGTCTTGGTAAAGCTTGATCTATTTATTTAAGATATGTGCATCGCTTTTAATTAAGCACAGATCAATGTGTAATATTTGAGTAATAGGAGTAAGCTTACAGAACAGTTGATGTAATTTCCACTATAAAATCAACTACTCAAGTTGTACTTGGCAATTCTACTTCCAACACATGAAAAAGATCTGTGAGATACTATGAAAAATGAACATGTATATTTATTAACATTTGAAAACAGATTTACAATGATGTCAATAGGGATGTGCCCCTATGTTGCTCTTCTCCAACCTGGGAGAAGCTGCAAAACTAGGAAGATCCTATCAGTGCTTTGAAAGGTACTTGATTTGGCATGCTTTTACCTCTTTTTCTCTTCCCTCCTGTTTTTCTAACTCCTCATATTTCATAACAAATGAAAGAGTCTTTGGCTTCTCTAAAGTCATGCACAGAGGAGTCATAATAATAGAGATTTCAGAAAGTTTAGTCCTAACATGTGTTGTTTGCATTTTTCAAGGTTTCTTTGTATGACTCTATGCTTGTCTCTAATTACTAACCACACTGCTAACATAAGTTTTCTGAAATAAATTGTGTTATGAATCTTCTAACTGCCAACTGGAGTTTTTAACTCTCACCATCATTGCAAACTGTAACTCAAACAAGAATAGAGTTGTCCTAGGTTTTATATTATACAGCGTAGAGATTTCCTCCTTTTCCTTCAGCCTTCCAAGAAGAAATTTTGGTAGCTGGCACAAGTTCATACTTGCATCAGTTCCACCACTCAAACTTACGTCAGAGTTGAAGTTTCTAACCAGTAAAACAGAGCTTCCTGGAATACCGGTAATACCGTGAATAGCCCTCAGCCCAGGCACTGCTGCTGCGGTGACTGGTACAGAACCAATTACTCCAGAAACTACTGGAACTGGAACACCTAGAAGGGTATTAATAGCATCAGTTGACATCTCAAAGTGGAAAAGGCATCTCAGAAGACAAAGGCAAGCTATGCTTGGCAAAAGCATCAACATTCAATAAAAAATGCTTTTCGAGAATTTATTTACTCCTAGTATCCAATCACTAAGGCAGGAGGCACTTTCCTCCCAGAGATGAATAAATATCAGCTGTACTTACAGACCTGAACAAAAAGGGACATAAATTGTAGCCCAAGAAAGAAGAAAAGTAATTTAGCACAGAAGTTTATCCTGAGCTAGAAAGCAAAAGATAGCTAAGTCTAGAAGTTGATTTATTTCTTACTTGATAGCCCAAAAGGGGACACATCCTACTTTGAGTCTTTTTTTGAAGTCTTACAACTCCTAAGAAAAAAGATGCTTAATTTCTTTTGTCTCTGATGAGTTTTAGCATGGCATTTAATTTCTTCGCTTGTTAACTGATAAACTACACCAGTATCAGTTTTTTGTTATAGAAAGCAATTTCACTGGGTAATATGAGAAAGAGAATCAGAATGACTCAAATTAACATTGTTTTCAGACTACTGTATCAGAAAGCAGTTTGCTTTGAATACAAGATAGACCTCCAGCCCCAAAACCAGAAACTTACCAGAACCCTGAGTAAAGCCCATAGATTGGATAAATCCAGCAGCCCCTGCATATGATGGGAGGATGGTATTTTGAGGGGCTGGAGAGAGAAGACATCTAATTGAAACTGATTTTAAATCTTCTAGTACATAACAGAGACTTCATCAATGAGAATCGGCTTCCAGTGCTGCTATTTCTGACTTGGATCCATGATCACATCTTTTACAAAACATCTGGGTTAAAAAAATCTAATGGAAATCCAAGATTCTGTGTCTTACCATTTTTGGCCTCTTTTAGAGGCAAATGCAAACATTCCAGTCAGCCTCAATGGGCTCCTCTAAAGTGAAGTCAGAGCAAAACACAATTCAGACAAGCTTGAACAGGAAAGCGCAGCACAGATTAGTATCTGTTAAACTTAAGGCACCTGTAGTGCGGTATTCCACAGTCCTTACTTGCACAACAGAAAGGCAATCTAGACATTTCTTGGAAGCAAATACACTCAAAGACATTTCGCAGTGGTGAGCTACAATTCCTTCCTAAATATTACTAAAAAGCATCATGGGCTAAATAATCCAAACAACTACAATGAATCTGAGGTTCTGAATTTTACTACCTATTAAGATACATAAATTATACATATTTTGGGTTTTATGGAGATGCACTTTCCAGCTTGCAATACTTCATAAATAACCAGTGTTATTTATGGCTCTTCTGGCAATTACAAGCATTAAAGATATTTGGAATAACAGCATATGTAGAGTCCCAGCCTCAAAGCTAGCTCAGTCATTTTCCCATTAGTATGGGGAGTTAAGTGCTACCCTCATAGAACATAAACTTTACTCAAGCTTGAGTTGTGGATTTTTCTGCATGTTAACACAAATGAGCCTTTTTCAAATGGGGCAAGTACAATTGTCAAATACACCCTGCAAGCCTGGCAATTTGTCTGCTTTACTACTTTAAACTCCACCACTGAAAAAAATAGCTACATTCACTGACAGGTTGTTATTGACAGGGATGGGACAATGCCATAAAGTATCCACTTGAATTATAAAACCAACAAATGCAACAGACACCACAGATCAAGTATTCATGAATACTACATCACATTACACCTCCTCTTACCTGTAGCAACAAAGTGTCTTTGATAGAAAAAAAACACATCTATCACAGCAAAGCCAAGTCATTATGTTCTTGAAATGCACCCACCAGTGCTTTATACTGTCAGATTCTAGCAATATAGGTATTAATCACTTATTCACAATCCAAGAATGCTAATGAAAACATTAATGAAGAAATAAAGTGCTTTTATTCTGCCAAATAAAACCTGTATGTTGCATACTGATACCAAGATCAGGCATGTAAAAATTGTCAAAGATAACGCAGAAAGATCTAGAACTCTTTGTTGCTTGCCTTTTTTTTTCCCTCCGTGTGCCAAATGACTTGCCTCATGGCTAGCAACCAGCCTTTGAAGCAAGCTGATTTGTGTTTCTCTGTTTATGCTCACTGAGTGACAGAACTCTAAGTGCAAAACATTCACAAAATCTGCTTGTTTATAATGCAGTGTCTTTTCCAACAAAAACAAAGCAAAACAAAACAACAAAAAAAGGGAGAAAGTAAGTTTCCAGAGCTGTTCAGTTTTGTTGTTAACTTCACATCTACAGAAAAAAACTGTCATATTCTGATAATTACCTGCTCTATCTTACAATTCTCCATCCAAACTATGCCCATTAGTAAAAACATAGGAAGTGTAAGTACTGACGTGCTCTCATCATCTTTTCCTCGTGTCATGCATCTGAGGGCTATCAGAATGTGCCTCTGGCAACACATGCATGTTGTTACCAGTGTCAGAAAGGCTGCGAGCATGCTCCTCCCGATCTACAGCTATTTGAAAACATCAGTGCAGCTCCTTCAATGTCACTACGGTACCAACACATTTTGATAGAGACATCTGACTCTTCTTTGCAGCAGCATCTCTGCTATTCTTGCTATTACAGTAAATGTTTGGACTGAACACAGGATTGCTAGCAATTACAATCTTGGAAGAGGGGGAAGGAAAATGAGAGACGTGCATAAGTTATCCTCCAAAAGCAAGCATACAGTGCTACCTCTGTCCTGCAAGCCAGTCTACTCTTAATCTATTCTTAATTGTACTTTGCCCTTTCGTTGATACTTCAAGGTGTTTAATTAATTGGAATGTATCAGGTTTATAATGGCACATTTTTATGATGAAGTATTAACCCTTAACAAAACTGTAAAGATAGTTGTATAGAATAGAATCAAGGTTGGAAGAGGCCTCCAAGATCATCCAGTCCAACCTATCACCCAGCCCTATCCAGTCAACTAGACCATGGCACCAAGTGCCTCATCCAGGCTTTTGCTGAACACCTCCAGGGATGGTGACTCCACCACCCCCCTGGGCAGCCCATTCCAATGCCAATCACTCTCTCTGTGAAGAACTTCCTCCTAACATCCAGCCTATACTTCCCCCAGCACAACTTGAGACTGTGTCCCCTTGTCTTGTTGCTGGTTGTCTGGGAGAAGAGACCAACCACCACCTGGGTACAAGCTCCCTTCAGGTAGTTGTAGACAGCAATGAGGTCAGCCCTGAGCCTCCTCTTCTCCAGGCTAAACAAGCCCAGCTCCCTCAGCCTCTCCTCAGAGGGTTTGTGCTCCAGGCCCTTCACCAGCCTTGTTGCCCTTCTCTGGACACGTTCCAGCACCTCAACAACTCTCTTGAATTGAGGAGCCCAGAACTGGACACAGGACTCAAGGTGTGACCTGACCAGTGTTGAGTACAGGGGCAGAATAACCTCCCTTGTCCTACTGGCCACACTGCTCCTGATACAGGCCAGGATGCCATTGGCTTTCTTGGCCACCTGGGCACACTGCTGTACATTATGTAAAGATCCAAGGCCTGCCTTTAAGTGGACCAACAAAAACAATCAGGAAGGTACTGAGTGCAAGTCACTTTCACTCTCCAATCTAAGCTACCAAAGCAAGCTATCTTAAAAAAAAATTAAGCCAACCCAGTATCCGCCACAGCTAGCACAGAACACTAAAGGAAAAATGGGGACTTGCATTGGAATAGGCTACCCAGGGAAGTGCTGGACTCACTATCCCTAAGAGTGATCAAAAAACCAAGTAGATGGTCTAGTGGTAACCGAGGTGTTAGGTAGAAGGCTGGACTTGATGATCTTAGAGATCTCTTACAATCTTAATACTTCTATGATTCTATGACTCCTTTCCCAGCCCTTACTACTCTTCTAACCAACTGAATGGCACTTACATGTTTATTCAACAGCTGAAGACAAGTAATGCTTATCAGGGTTCAATACTGGGACCTGTCTTCTTTAATATCCTTATCAATGATCTCAATGAGGAGATCGAGTGCACCCTCACCATGTTTGCAGATGACACTAAGCTAGGTGGCTGTGTTGATCTGCTAGAGGGTAGGGAGGCTTTGCAATGGGATCTGGACAGGTTAGACCAATAGGCCAAGACTAACTGTATGAAGTTCAACAAGTCCAAACACCAGGTCCTGCACCTGAGTCACAATGCCATGGTAAGCTACAGACCTGCAGATGTGTGGTTGGAAAACTGAAACTCTGGAGGGGGACCTGGGGTATTGGTTGATAGTTGACAATGTAAATCAGCAGTGTTCCCAGGTGGCCAAGAAAGCCAATGGCATCCTGGCTTGTATTAGAAACACTGTGGCCAGTAGGAAAAGGGAGGTGATCATCCCCCTGTACTCAGCACTGGGGTGTGTTCAGCTCTGGGCCTCTCACTACAGAAAAGATACTGAGATACTGGAGCATGTCCAGAGAACAGCAATGAGGCTCATGAAAGTCCTGGAGCACATGGCCTGTGAGGAGCATCTGAGTGAGCTGGGGTTGTTCAGTCTGGAGAAAAGAAGGTTGAGGGGAGGCCCACTCACTCTCTACAACTACATGAAGGGAGACTGGAGTGAGGAAGGGGACAGACTCTTCTCCTTGATGACAAGGACCAGACAGGACTAGAGGAAGTGGTTACAAGCTGCACCAAGGAAGGTTTAGGCTGGATATTAGGAAATATTTCTTCACTGAAAGAGTTATCAAACACTGGAATAGTCTGCTCAGAGCAGTGGTGGAGTCACCGTCCTTGGAGGTGTTCAAGTGGTGTGTGGACCTGGCATGTAGAGACGTGGTTCAGTGTTGACCCCTCAGTGCTGGATCAAAGGCTGGACTAGATGATCTTGCAGGTCTCTTCCAACCAGATATATTTTGTGAATCTAATTAGGAAATTTGCTGAAATTGCTCAAACTGCATTGTGAGTCCTTCAGCCAGCTTATCAGATTACTCTGGTGACTCGTATTATTAACAAAGTTGATTAAATGTGCATGCCTGAGCTGTTTCTGCCAAAAAGGCCTGTTCATTGTGGCTTCAAGCAGACACTGTCTCCTCTATGCCATGAAAAACACCTCCAAAATTCAATAACTTCTCAAAGATAAAATTTTGGAAATTTTGGCTATGAAACATATGTAAATAAGCATAGCATTTCTATGTCTCTGATAGCTGTGTTTGTTACAGCAAGCACTTAGGCTAAAATACTAGTAAGAGCTAACTGCCTTGAACCACTTATTTTCAAGCAGGTTCAGGCAACCAAGGCCAGTCATGGGTGACTGCCAGAGACTGTTCTGATACGCAGTATTTGTTATGCTACCTGTACCAATGATATTTTACAGCATTTTCCAAATGCAGCTGTTGGATAAATTTGCCCAAGAGCATTCCTCATCTTATAGTTTCAGATACTCTTTCACCTTGACTTGGACTTTCTGCTTTCCAAACAAATTTTCCTGGACAAACAAACAGAAACATATATAAAGTTTACCTTTCTATAAACCTGCAATGATGCCAGAGCGTAAGTGCATAATGATCTTATTGTGTGCTTATCCCTAGAAGTGAAGGTGTCTTACCAAAGGCAGGGGGCATAGGCAGTGCCTCCACGTACGGCTGGACATCACCAGGAGGAAGGTCAAAGCGGGTGAAATCTCTGCTTTTGTCATTGTTGTACTTTATCTTAAGGTTAGGTAACCTGGAGAATTCAACATGCAGAATGCAGCGTGTGTTGTAGATGTTTTGGCCATCCAGAGCCTGAAGAAAAATAATCACATTTTCAAACACAAAACACAATGGCTGACCGTAATTTGAGTTTGCTTTATTTTCACCCCACACTTCTATCCAAACAGAAACTAGAGAATCAGAGAACATTAAGGGTTAGAAGGAACTTCAGAAGATCAAGTCCAGCGTCCCTGCCAGAGCAGTAGGTCACAAGAACATATCCAGATGAGGTTTGAATATCTCCAGTGAAGGAAACTCCACAACCTCTCTGGGCAACCCGTTCCAGTGTTTTGTCACCCTCACAAATTTTTCCTTGTATTTACATGGAACCTCCTATGCTACAGCTTGCACGCACTGCCCCTTGTCCTTTCATTGGACATCAGTGAGAAGAGCCTGGCTCTGTCCTCCTGACATCCTTCACATATTTATAAACATTAATGAGGTCACCTCTCAGTTTTCTTTTCTCCCAGCTAAAGACACCCAGTTCTCCTTGCATTTCCTCATAAGGGAGATGTTCCACTCCCTTGATTATTTTTGTGGCTCTTTGCTGGACTCTTTCCAGTAGTTCCCTGTCTTTCTTGAACTGAGGGTCCCAGATCTGGATACAATATTCCAGATACCTCATCAGGGCAGAGCAGAGAGGGGGAGAAGAACCTCTCTCAACCTCCTAGATGCACCCTTCTAATACACCCCAGGATACCACTGGCTTTCTTGGCCATAGGGACACATTGCTGGTCCATGGTCATCCTGTTGTCCACTAGGACCCCCAGATCTTTCTCCAGAGCTGCTCTCAAACAGGTCAGTCCCCAGCCTGCAGTGTCCCTGGGGTTGCTCTTTCCCAGACACGACACTCTACACTTGTCCTTGTTGAATTTCATTCAGTTTTTTCCCCATCCAACTTTCCAGCCTGTTTAGATCTGACTGAGTGGCAGCGCAGACTTAAGGTGTGTCAGCCACTCCACCCAGTTTTGTGTAAGCAACAAACTTCATGACATTGCACTCTATCCCCTCATCCAGGCCATTGATGAATCTACTTAATAGTGATCCCTGGACTGAGGGACTCTGCTAGACAGAAGCCTTCAACTAGACTCCATCCCATTGACCACAACTCTCTGACTTCAACCAGTTTGCAGTCCACCTCACTACCAGATCATCTAGATCACACTGCCTCAGTTTAGCCAGAAGAATGATGTGGGAGTCGGTGTCAAATGCTTTACTGAAATCAAGATAAAGCACATCCACTGCTCTACCATCATCTGTCCACCTGGTTATGTCCTTATAAAAGGCTGTCAGGTTGGTCAAATGTGACTTCCCCTTGGCAAAAAGCTGTTGACTGCTCCCATCTCAGCTTCTGATTGTAAGGTGCTACTTTCAAACACTAAGTAGATAATTATACTGCCGTTATCCTTACTACCCCTAAGCATCCTCTGCAGAGCACCAGTGTAGTCCATTAATTAGTAGCATTATGCCACCTTGTGTCAACAGAAAAAAAAACATAGTTCTAAGCATGATTTGTGTTTTCAACTGTGCTTCTAATCTTATTTGTCTCCCACTCAACATACAAAATCAGAGTAGTGGTATTAATTTGGAGATTTTTATTGCAATGAGACTTTCCCTGGGGCAGGGTCTAGAGCATAAGTATTATAAGAAGTAGCTGAGGGAACTGGGGTTGATTAGTCTGGAGAAAAAGAGGCTAAGGTAGATTTTATAACAGTCTGCAACTACCTGAAAGGAGGTTGTAGAGAGGTGTTAGTCTTTTTTTCCCAAGTAACAACTGCTAAGACACGAGGAAACACAGCAGCTCCATGCTGTGCTAGGGGAAGTTTAGTTTTGACATTAGGGAAATGTTACTGAGAGAGTTGTCAAATCCTGGAACAGGCTGCCCTGGGAAGTGGTGGACTCACCATCTCTGAAAGTATTTAAAAGATGTGTAGACATGGCATTTAGGGACATAGTTTAGAGGAGGGTTTGAGAGTGCTGGGTTAATGGTTGGACTCGATGATCTTAACCTTTTTTCCCCAATATAAATGATTTTATAATATTTTATAATCTCTTTTTAAAAGTAGGTATGCTCAGAAAGATGACTGAAGTGAAGGGGACACAATAAAATACCATAAGCTAAACACACTGCACTTACCATTTTGGCACAACAGGCATTCGCTGGAGTAGCATACTCGAGCAAAGCTTGGAATTTGTTGTTCTTACTGAAGGTGATAATCTTCAAGACAGATCCAAACTTAGAAAAAAGCTAAGAAAGGAAAAATAAAGACTTTCAGAAACAATACTTAGTGCACATTAAAAAAATAGCATTTAGAACTCCACACAAATTTCTGAATATTGTTTCTTTTGTAAGAGATGAATGGAAAAGTGAGTGAACTCAGAATTTTCTCTCAAATAAATTTTTTTTTTTGAAAGAGCTACGAAATATGGGGAAGGAGGATAAAATTTGCTTAAAGATTCAGCAAAGAATGTTCAACTGAGAGCAGGAAAGGCTAGGCCAGATGTTAGTCCAGTGTCTGCAGAGAAAATGTGGATAATTAAAGCTGAGATTTGAGACATGGACTTTTACAATTCAGTTGAAATAAGGGTTGCCAACTACCTTTCAAGGTATCCACCTCTGCATTCTAACCTCAAAATAAATTCTGCAAACAATGATTAAAAATACAGTGTAAATAATTGATGTGCCTATGAATTAATTATGCAGGCCTAGTGCCCAAACCAGAAGACAAAGAAAGAAGAAAACAAGACACAGACCAAGTTTAGGACCTACCCCTCTGATTTACCATTGAATGGTGTTTGATTTATTGTAAGTGCAAGACATTGGTTAAAAAAATTTAAAGGATGAAATTAAATACATACATATACTCAGAAATGAGAATGTGCACTACATGAAACTGTCTACACAAAAGCACAGCCATAAAGAGAGAGGACAAAATTATAGCTAGCACAATCATGGAAGTTCAGAAACAAGTATGTCTAAATTAACACTGAAAGAGGAAAGATGATTTGGAGAAGTGTTAACAGCATTGCTAGAATCCATGCAAAGTCAGGAAAGCAGAATCCCCCAGACAAGTATTAAGCCTAGGACAGAAAGAGAGGCAGAGATAACAATAAGCATCTCTTGTCAGCCTGTTAGGTACAGAACCATGGATACAAGACACACTGTCCTAACACTTTGTATCTAGCTTTTCATTCTCTTAATAACAAGGTTTTTAGGTTGCAGTCATCATTTGGTGGTAGAAGACAGAACAGAAACCTTTTTCACAGCATTTTAAAATTAGTTGCTGAGTTCCTGTTCATAAAGTACTTCCCCTTAACAAAAGCCTAAATACAGCTCCTGAACAAATACTTTTCCATGTTCAGTCAGGAGACTAAGTAGGACCTTTTTAAGGGAATGAAATTGAAGTAGTCCCATTTGGTTTTAAACCTAAACCCCACTGTATACATATCAATTTTGTTTCTGCAAAGATAACACTGAGTATTCTGTTTTCTGTCATAAATACTTTTAAGGTGAAAAAAAATTAAACCAAAACCCTTAGTTTCTTGAGAAGACAGGGACTGTTTAGAAAGGCCTGCAGTGATAGGATGAGGGGTAATGGTTTTAAATTAGAGAAAACTAGATTTTGTTTGGACATTGGGAGCAAGTTCTTCACACCATGAGGGTGGTGGAACACTGGTACATGTTGCCCAGGGACGTAGTTGGGGCCTCATCGTTGGAGACATTCAAGGTCAGACTCAACAGGGCTGTGGGCAACACTACCCCATGGAGGATGTCCCTGCTCACTGCATGGGGTTTGGACTAGGTGACCTTTGGAGGTACCATCAAACCCAAACCATTCTAGGATTCTGTGAAGTTTCAGATGACAGCCTGCATCCTAGGTTTCCACAGGATGCTAAACTTAACAGCGAACATCTCATTTCTATTACACTTATCACACTTACAAAGTGATGTTATTTTGTAGCTACCAGGCACAAAGTGCTGCTCTGATTAGAAATAACCACTCCCTTTTAAGAAATCCACATAAGCTCCTTTTTCAAATATTGCTGCATTTCACAGACCTATTGCAAAAGCAGTCAAGTGAGAGTCACTGGGCAACGCAAAGGCTCCAAGTACGATTCTGCTGCACTGAAGTAAACATTAACCCAAACAATGTAAATTACCATGCATCTGTGCTAGTCTTCTTCCACACAAAAATAGATCCAGGAACTGCTGTTGCACTACTAAACTAGTAGAGCTCCCATGGCCACAGAAGGTCTGTTCTCAGATTATTCCAAGTACACTAACAATCTTAAACAGTTGACATAGTATATTGCCTGAGCTCAATGAGTGAACAGAACTCATACACACAAGCAAAAGTTTAAGATGAGGCAAATGGTTACATCATTGGCAGACATTATACCAGTTAATATGGTGAGAGGAGATACAGAGAAAGAGGAAATATTATGAGTTAAGAGGAAAAATACAGTATTATTAACAACTATTGTTTGAGATGCTAGAGAGCAGCAAAAAAATCTTTTTCAGGACTGCAGGCTCTTGTGAAAACATTCAAATTATTTCATAACACATGCGCTTAAGAAAATTCTGTTTGGAGTATGGGTTTTGTTGCACAAATTTGCTACTAATTATGAAAGCTTAAGGTGTGAAACCTTTTGCAATATCTGAAAAAAATACCAACAAATCCTTCAGGCACAAAGAAACGGTCTTGTAAATTTCTTGTCTTTAAACTTATACTTCTCACCAGCATAGTGTAACCCTTAGCAAGAGTTATGGTCATGTCCTTCATAGCTACAGCCAACCACTACTCCACGCCTTCAAAGACAGTTAAAGTGAAAGGCATTGTAAGAGTTGATGAACAATCAAAAACATTTAAATGTCCAAGCAACCCAAGCTGTATATTACGTCTCTTGCATCACATTACAGAAGTGAATACAAAATCCTAAAACACACTTCAAACCGTGTAAGTTACTTGGTACAAAGACTTCTAAAACAGCAGTCCACATATTAACAACCAAGATTTCACTAGTTCATCATGTGGACATAAATTAGAAATAACACCTCAAGCTTCCACAGGGACAAATGAAAGACAGCATGAAAAGCTGAGGACAGATATTCTGTCTGTTTTTTTTTCCCTCAAAACTGTTTTAAGCCTAGATACTTAAATAGCAACAAACAATTTTAAAGTGATAGTCCTCATTCAAATGGTTTAAAGATCGATAGGTAGTTTTAACAAAGCAGCAATGTTTGAACAGATTTTAACTATTCCAATCTTCATTACCTGATACAGCACTTCTAAAGTAATTGGGTAGAAAGGGTTTTCCAAAATGACTCGAAGGACAGCACCTTGACTTGGATTGAGCCCACCTTCAGCAACAAGAGCACCTGTAGCAGCCAAGCGTCCAGACCTCACAGCTCGCAATGCAGCTTGTCCTTTCTAAAACCATGATGCAGCAGAGATCACAATTAACTTACATACATACAAACTACTCATACCTAAAGTTCTCTTATAAACAAATGGACGCAAAATGCATTTGAAATGCAACTAAAAAAAAAAAAATTCCTTTTATCTGATTATTAAAACAAATACCATGTTAGTTAAAAGGTAAAGCATGTCTTTTCCTTCCTTTGACCCTCCCCTTAAAGAAGTCAGCTCATACTTTCACAGAAATACTTTCTTTTTTAGTTAAAGTATTAGCGCTTTGTAATGCCTCACAGACACAAGTTTGCTTTAATTCACTACATTTCTGCCATTCTAGAGGTTTTTCAGCAAGTCAACATGATGACAACCAGCCAGTGTACCAAAAGCTGTTTTGTCTGCTTTATTAGGATTTAGCTCTCCTCAGGAAGTGAGTTTTGCTGGGGATAAGCTTAAAGTTGCACACCCTGCACCTTTCTATTAAGCTAAGCTAGCACTCACAAACAACACATTAAATCTTAGTCCTCAAACTGCCTCACTGGGAATTCGGAAGACTGTACACCTGTTTTTGATGGGCTTTCCTCAAAAAGGTTCAAGCTGCCTCTGAGAGCACTATGGAGAATCGATCTCTTCCAAATGTAGTGTTGTGACTCGAAGTCATCTTTCAGTAGCATTCTTTCCTTGAAAAACGGACTAAACATTACACACAGTAAGGACATTACTCTCTTTCAGAAACAGGTAATAATCTGTACTTCAAGCCTGAGCCTAGACTCCAAGTCCAGAATACTGCTCTGCTAGAGTCTCTAAAATGTAGATAAAGCAGAAATCTAAGAATCTTATGTGAAAAAAAAATATTAAGTATACAATGTTCTTTTTATTGGAAATGAAAGTATAATGCACTGCACTGAGAATACTCTGAGAAATGGAGGCAAGAGGTATTATTTGTAAGTATGAGCATAGTATTCCTGAGGCTGTTGCATCAACAGTATCCTTTAAAAAAAAAACCCTCTTCTTATTTTATATAGTTTTGCAGATTTAAAAAAAAAAAAAAAAAGAAGAAGTTTAAAAAAACCTTTAAAATCCAGCAATCTTGGATACAGGGAAGACCCAAGGAGAAGAGCAGGCAATGGCAGGAAGTTTCTGCCCAGTCCAACAGTCATTGATAGAGAAGTCTCCCCAGTAACCACCCCACCTTCTCAGGTGCCTTTGCAGGATAAAATGATCTGCAAGGGGAAGCAGATGATGACAAGGATGATGGTTCATCCGGACTGGAGGAGCTGCTGATGTTTAGTCAGTCTACATGCCATATTGAAACCTCTTCAATAAAGAATAAAAGATGAGTCATTGTCATAGGTGACTTACTTCTGAGGGGAGCAGAAGGCACGATAGGCAAATCAGACCCTTATCTTTAGGAAGTCTGCTGCCTGCCAGGGGCTTGGATAAGTGAAATGAAGATGATGCTTCCTTCTCTAGTTGCAGCCTTCAGGCCACTGATGATCTCTCAGGTGGGCAGTGATGAAGTAATAACAAGAAGTCCAAGAGCAATGAAGAGAGACTTCAGGGCCTCCAAACAACTAGTTTAGAGACTGGGAGCACAAGCAGTGTTCTCCTCTCCTCCCCTAGTTGCAGGAAGTAGTGAGAGAATAAACAGGAGGAGCCAGCAGATCAACGACTGGCTCCAAATCTGGCATTTCCAACAAGACTTTGGGTTCTTTAATCATGTATCGATTTACAGGAGACTAGGCCTAATGGCAATGGACAGGATTGCCATTCTTCCCTGATTCAGGAAGAGAGCAATACTGAGGCTAGCTCCACTGGAACGCACTTTTTTCCAAAGCTTTTCTGTTTACTTTGGGGCTTTCCCAATTGGAGAAGCCCAAAAGGGGGCAGGGAAGCGGCAGGTGCGGCACGATATGTGTCCTACATGCAAAGAGTGATTTGCCATTGGAATGGGCTGCCCAGGTTGGTGGTAGAGTCACCATCCCTGGAAGTGTTCAAGTAGAGACTGGATGAGGCACTTAGTGCCATGGTCTAGTTGACTGGATAGGGCTGGGTGCTAGGTTGGACTGGATGATCTTGGAGGTCTCTTCCACCGTGGTCAGTTCTATGATACATCCATGGCAAAAAGAAAGAATCCTAGCACAGGAGCTATCAGGGCTCAGTGAATGAGCTTTATACCAGATTGTAAGGGGGTAGCAGACAAATCCAGGGTTGATACAAACAAGACCAAGAACAGCACAGAGAGATGATCGCCTAGTGAGGTTTGTCAGTCTCTCCATACCAGTGGAGGAAGGGAACAAAGACCCGTGTGGCACTAAAGATGCTACAGTTACTGATGAATTAGCAATCACAGGAGCACCTGAGAACAGTCAGATAGAAACTAGGACTTGTCCCTGCAAGTATGTGGCAAGACCTTTAGAGCAATGGAAGTGTATTTACACTAACAGACACTGCATGTGAAACAAACAGACAGAGCTGGAAGCCATTATGCATCAGGAGAACCATGACATAATGGCCACCACAGAAAGGTGATACCTATAAACTCTTCATAAGAGACAGGCAATGAAAGTGAGATAGTGGTGTGTCCCTGTATGACAAAGAGTTATTTGATTATACTGAGGGTAATGACAGCGACCATAGGGTTGAGTGTTTATGGGTAAGAATCAGGAAGAAGGCAAACAATGCAGGCATCTTGGTGGAAGCCTGTTATACACCGCCCAGACAGGATGAAGAGACAGATAAAAATATTCCTTAAACATTTAGAAGTCTTGTGATTACTAGCCCTTATTCTCACAAGGGACTTCAGATTCCCTGATGTCTCTTGGAAATAGAACACATGAAGAGAGAGCAGTTACAGAGGTTCCTAGTGTGCATGGAGACTTCCTGACACAGCTGGTGAGGAACCAGCTAAAGAAGGCACCCTGCTGGACCTGCTGTTTGTGAACAGAGAAGGACTTGGAGGTGATGCAATGCTTGGGGGTTATCTTGGGCACAGTGATCATGAAATTACAGTTCTCAGTTGTTGAAATAAAGAGGAGGTCAGCAGAACTGCAACCTGGGACTTCCATTGGACAGGCTTTGGCCTGTTTCCGAGACTGGGCAACAGAGTCTCTTGGCAGGCAGTCCTGAAGGTCCAAGAAGTCCAGGAAGGCTGGACACTGCCAAGGGGTTAAGTCTTAAAGGCACAGGACTGGATCATGCCCATTTGCTGGAAGACAAGGTGGTGGGGAAGAAGGCTGGCCTGGCTGAATGGAGACCTTTGGCTGCAGCTTAAGTGAAAAGGAGACTGGTCATTGGAAGAAGGGGCAGAGCACTCAGGGAGGGCACAAGGTTCTCATGAGGCTATGCAGGGAGAAAATTCAAGAGCCAAAACCCAACTGGAAAATTATCTGACTTCAACTATTCAAGAGGACAAGAAATGCTTCTACAAATACATTAGCAACAAAAGGAGGACTAAGGAGAACTCTGTTCTTTGCTGGATGCAGGGGGGAACAGAGTGGTCCAGGATGAGAAGAAGGCTGAGGTACTTAACATTTTCTTTGCCTCAGCCTTTAGTAGTAAGACAAACTCTCCCCTGGATACCCAGCCCTCTGAGCTAGAGCTGGAAGATGGGATGTGGAGCAGAATGGAATCCCCATATTCCAAGGAGGTGGACCACTTAGACATACACAAGTCTATGAGGCTGGATGGCACACACTCCATGAGTACTGAAAGTGATGGTAGAAGTGCTGACCAAGCCACTTTCCACCATTTACTAGTAGTTCTGGCTAACCAGGAAGGTCCCAGCTGACTGGAGACTGGCAAATGTAACTCCGGTCTACAAGAATGGGCCCAAAGGAGGATCCAGGGAACTACAGACCTGTCAGTCTGAGCATGATGCCAGGGAAAGCCATAAAGCAGCACACCTTAAATGTGCAGCATGTGCGTGGTAACTGGCGATGAGGCCCAGTCAGCACGGGTTCATGAAGGGCAGGTCCTGCTTGATGAACATGATGTTCTATGAAGAAGGTGACCTGCCTAGTGGATAAGGCAAAGTCTGAGGATGTTCTTTACTTGAACTTCAGTAAAGCCTTTGACACAGCGTCCCATAGCATGAGCCTAGAGAAACTGACTGCACATGGCTTGGGTGGCTGGATGCTTCACTGAGTAAAAAGCTGGTTGTCTGGCTGGCCTTAAAGAGTGGTAGTGAATGGAGTTAATTCAGTTTGCGGCTGGTCACAAGTGGTGTTCCTCAGGGTTCCATTTTGGCATTGGTTCTCTTTAACCTTTTTATCAATGGCCTGGATAAGGTGATTGACTGCATCCTCAGTAACTTTGCAGATTACGCTAAACTATGAGGAAGTGCTCTGCAGAGAGATCTGGAACAGGCTAAGTTGGTGAGCCAGTGTCAGTTGTATGAGGTTTGACTAAGTGCCGAGTTCTGCACTTTGGTCAAAACAGCTCCATATAACACTGGAGGCTTGGGAAAGAGAGGCTGGAAAGACGCTCAGCAGAAAAAGACCCAGGAGTGCTGGCTGACACCCTTTTGCTGTATTTGTTCCACTATGTACGTATTTCTCCTGTACTGAGGAGCCCAGGACTGGACACAGCATTCCAGATGATCTCCCTCAACAGGAGGTTGCCGGCCTTCTTTGTTGCAAAGACATGCCTGTGGTCCCACAGAATCCCCAGGTCCTTCTGTCAAGCTGCTTTCCAGCTGGCTGGCCCTAGCATACAGTGATACCTGGGGACACTCCTCCTGAAGTGCAGGACTTGCCATTTCCCTTTGTGGCATGTAATAAGGCTCCTCCTGTCCGAGTTCATCTCTTCAGCTTTTTCAAGGGCAGTACAACTATCTATCTAGGCAGTCAACTACTCCTCTCAGTTCTGTGTTGTCAGCAAACCTGCTGAGAACATTCCCAGATCACATCATCCAGGACATTGATGACAATGTTAAACAGTACTGGACACAGCATCAGCCCCTAAGTTAATCCACTAGCAACTGGCCACCAGCTGGACTTGGTATCACTGGTCACAACAATTTTAGCCTTTCAGATCAATCTACCTACCTAGACTGTATTGAATGTTTGTTTATTGGAATGTTATGAAAAACAATGTTGAAAATCTTTTCAAAGTCAAGATAAACAACATGGATGGTCTCCTCTCATCTTAGAAGGATATTGCATTAGTCAAGCATTATGTCCTTTGTAAAAAAACATTCTGACTTTTCTCAACCACCTGTCCTTGGAATGTTTGGAAAAGGTTTCCAGGATTAGTTGCTCCATTACCTCCCTAGAGACTAAGGTAAGGCTAATGAGCCACTGGTTCCTCCTTATCCATCTTCAAAGTAGGAGAGAGATTTACTTTCTTATAATCATCAGGAACCTCCTCCAATTGCCATAACCTTTCCATGACTGCAACAGTGACCTTGCAATCAGCCATCTCCCTCAACACTTGCAAGCATTTCATTAGAGCCACAGAGTTTTGTTCCTCCAGTTTATTAAATGCTCCCCAACAAGATTCTTCTGTTCTTTCATCAAGACTTTCCCACTGTTCTCACCTGTTTGGTATTCCCAAGAGCTAGTCTAGCAACTCAGCAGAAGGCACCCAGTAATTCAGACTTTTCTATATGCCTTGTTGCTAGGGCCTCTGCCCCATTCAACAGCAGGCCTTCTATTTCCCTAAATCTTTCTTCTGCTGCTGATACATTTTGAGAAGTCGTGCTTGTTGTTCACACTTCTCACCAGAGCCAACTGCATGTGGTCTCTGACTTTAACTACATCACACATCCAGATAATACTTCATATTCCTCCCCAGTTGTCTGTCTGGAATTCTGTCCTTTTTATGCTTCTTTTTGAGCTCATCCAGGAGCTCATCCAAGCACTCCCCCTGCTGTCTTCAATCGGTTTACAGCTCATCAGAGTGAACCATTCTCAAGCTTGAGCTCCTCCACAGTAATTTTATAGATATTGAAAAGTCCCTGTCTGAAAAAAAGTTTCTACTTAAATAACAGACAGGGACAATATCTGTCAGAATTTGATTATTTGTGTAGGGGAAAACAGCGCATTCATTGAATCATGTTGTGGTTTACAACTCGTAGGCAGTGAATTGCCACACAACTGCTCAGTCACTTCTCCCAGAACAGATGGGGAGAAGAATCAAAAGTGTAACAGTGAGATAAGTCAGAGATATAGACAGCTTGACAAGTAAAGCCAAAGCTACACATGCAAGGAGAGCAAAATGAAAACTCCTTGCCTATTTCCCATCGGCACTCAGGTTTCAACCATTTCCAGGAAAGCAGGGCTTCATCACATGAAACAGTTACTTGGGAAGAAAAATGTCTTAATTCTGAATGTCCCACCTCCCTTCCTCCCCCAGCTTTTACTGTTGAGCACATCATATACCATGGGATATCCGTTCTCCTAGCTGGGATTCACACAGGGAGGGCACTAAGCAAAGCAGAAAAGGACTTGATGCTATTTAAGTGTCAAACACTACTGTGAAGACAATTAATTCTATCCCAGCCAGAACTAGCACACAACTCATGTGCAGCTCTGTCTTACAAAACAGAAATAATATACTTACAAGTTGATCTCTAGTGTGAAGTTCTTTGTAATTGGAATACTGAATGTCAATAGCCTGATCGCGGATAACAGGTCTATTAGGAACATAGTGCTTCACCATATTAACAGCAGCTTCTTCAGTAGCCATTTCCAAAAGCGCCTACAACCGATACATAGCAATTTTCAGTGTTATTTTGTTTACAGGAAAGAATACCTCAAAGCACCATTTCTTCCCAATTCCACTCTCACTGCAAAAAAAAGATCATGTGGAAGTACAGGACTGATCTGCTCAGCATTAAAATGCATTTGTGTGTGCATGTTTATGGGGATATTTGATCTTACTGCATTTACAATGTAAAAACTTTAAGTTATCCAAAAAAAAAAAAAGAAATGGTGGAATGACATATTGGAAACAATGCTGTTAAAAACACCACACTGCTAATCACAGTATCACCAAGGTTGGAAGAGAGCTCATAGACCATCAAGTCCAACCTGTTACCACAGAGCTCAAGGCTAGACCATGGCACCAAGTGCCACATCCAATCCTGCCTTGAACAGCTCCAGGGATGGCAATTTATTGGATTCCTGAACCTAAGTCCTATTGGCTCAGCAGCAGATACATACACTGGTTGAAGAACTATGAACGGGACAATAAATGCCTGTCAATTTGTACATTATGTTAACCCACCTCAGTGCTCCCAACAATTTTTTAATGAGTATCTACTATTTTTAGGATTTCAGTGTTTATTGATGATGTGAAATTACCCTATCACATCTAGGCAGGTTATTTAAAAAACGTTTAGTGATTTGTTTCACATTAAAAATCAGCATGCATGTTAATTATTTAACTGGGCAGGTATTTTAACACCTGTGTTGGTATCTGGGACATTGAGGTGCTACCGCATGTCCAGAGAAGGCCTACAAGATGCATCTGAGGAAGCTAGGGTTGTTCAGTCTAGTGAAAAAGAGGCTGAGGGGAGATCTCATTAGTCTCTACAACTATGTGAAGGGAGGTTGGAGAGAGGAGGGGGACAGACTCCTCTCCCTGGTGGCAAGCAACAGGACTAGAGGAAATGGCTACAAGCTGCACCAAGGGAGATTCAGGATGGATGTTAGGAAATATTTCTGCACTGAAAGGGTTGTCAGATACTGGAATGGCCTGCCCAGGGCAGTGCTGGAGTCACCATCCGTGGAGGTGTTTAAATTTTGTCTGGACTTGGCATGTAGTGACATTGCTTAGTGCTGACCCTTCAGTGCTGGGTCAAGAGTTGGACTTGATCTTAGAGGTCTCTTCCAACTGGATATATTCTGTCATTCTGTGGTCAGTAGTGACAGCATTGTTCTTTATCATTTCCATGTTCTTACAAAAGGTGGTTACAATGTTCAGCAATATCATTAACATGTTACAGACCACAATTTAATCCAGAAGCACATAAAAGACTTTTCACATTTGAGAATATTAAGCTCTTGAGCTCTGAACGAAGTATTTATACACTGTTGCAACCATTTCAGCCAAACGCAACACCAGAAGGGTCACAGCATGAACCACATCCTCAACTCTGCACTTTGAACTGAAGCACTGAAAACGACTTACCTGATTTTTCCCTTTTAGCAACAGGACGTTGGTTACTTCACCAAAAGGGAGGCCTAATGAAACGACTTCTGTGGTAGTAACACCATCTGGAACTCGGCAAAGATGAAGGACACGAGAAGGCTGGCGCTGCATTCTCTCCATTTTAGGTTTTTTCTCACTCCTACTACCTAAAATATTTTAATAAGAGGGATGGACAAGCAAACACGAAACTTACTGAACAATGCAGATACCAAAACCTCAAAGATATAAACTACTGTCTTAGCACTAACACCGGCTTAGCTGTAGCTGTGTGAATCCTAAGAAAGGTCAGTTCTTAAAGTATCCTTAGGTTGTGTATGAAGAACACTTCAGATGTTCCATAACTCCAGTGTGGTTGTTTCTGGGTTTTTTTTAAGCCTTCCAGACAGAGAAGCCAATACCTTCTTCCCAAATGCCCATGTAACACATTTATAAAGTGCTGATTACCCAGGAGAGAGGCAGGTAGTAGCTGGGAGGTAATACCTTCTCTTTTTATCTTTATTAGTAACTAATCTTCCTCTGTGGTACATTTCTTAATTAGTTGCTACCTCAAATACATATTTTAGATTTTATTCAATAAAGCCCACTGTCCCACAAAGTCTTTCAAAAGGACAGACAACAGTGAGACATAAAATGTGTAGAGGTCCTAAAGTCTGCCACTTCAGTAAACTGCCTGTTTTTTTTAAACATAGGCCTTTTTGTATCCTGTACCAGCTAAGTAACCAACGGTTACACATCAAGGTGATGATTCGGGCACTTTTAAGCAGAACTCCACATCTGGAACAGGCATTTAATTCAAGCAGCTATCACAATGGTGTAATAAATTTCCTTTTTACTAAGTTAAGTTACTAGCCAAACTATAGATCCTCATAAGGGATTCTGCTAAAATGAGCTACGGAATGTTATGAGACTTGTTGGGAAAAAAAATGGGAGGAAAGCATATTTGATGGAAATTGTATTGAAGTTTAATGGGATATTACTGAAATTAAAGGAAAAAACCCAGCATTTGTTTCCCCCCAACTTAAATGCTCTAAACAGCTTCACTCTAGTAGGAAAAATAGCCTCAACACCTGATGTGTTGCATTTAGCCTTCTAAAGAGATTAGGAGCAACTACCTGTAGGATCTTAGTAAGCAATCTCAGATTTTGCTGTAGGTTTTCAGCGTAGTCTAAGGGTGACAAGAGGTTCACACAAGTAATTTTGTATAGGAATCTTTACAGAGTGTGTTTTTCCTAGGAGAAAGCCAGTTAAACTCCCAAGTTACATTATCTAATTCCTGGTCATGGCACACCCATAAGACAAGGTAACGAATTCCTCCACCTGCAAAACAGATTATATTGGTCCTCCCTTCACAGATTTTTAAATGGCATCGTGTGCTTTTGTATACACTCTGAAAAATGTGAACATGTGTCACACTTGCTGCAGACAAGACTTTCATACAAGCAGAAACACTGTGAACACATATCAGCACCAACCCATGACAGAATATATACTACTATTAAAGCCTAACAACCACTCCAATTTTGTTAAATCTACTTTTCAGGTTCAAAATGCATGAGATGTCCTTCACTTTACTAAATTAAGTAAGCTTGACTACAGAAAGCAGGAAATGAAACCTGGCAGGAACGGTGTCTTTTTAAAATAAGAGTCCCTCATAAAAGCAACACCTTTTGGGATCTGATTCATTCTCAGTGGTGATGAGATGTAGCTAAGTGACAAGCACAGCATTTTCTCTCTACATCTCCACTGGCTGTTGCAGAAGATTTCAGGTCAGCCATTCAGCCAAAAAGGACATTGCTTGCCAGAACAGTTTCAGCCTGCGTGCATCCTCTATTTTACTATCTACCTCCTAGCAAGCACATGTAGCTGATCTGGCTTCTGCACAAAAAAGGCTTTCAAAGAAGAGAAGCCCTATGAACAAAGTGAACTTTAGGGCCTGGTTTTAAAAAGTTCACTGCAATCATGACTCATGACTGACACAAAAATATTTCCCAGGTGAGAAGCTTTAGATAAGAAATCCCAAAATGTATTTTAGATATGGGATCCACTAGAGATTAGTTGGATTTCTAAGGAGACAAAACACATCCACCTTATTGTACAGTTTAATATAATTTAGACACTCTGTACATCACTATGAAGGCTTAGTGGTTAAACTGGTAATACATAAAAGTTACTTGAACCTTATATAAATTCCAGCTGGTTTCTTCTCACAACAATTACCATCTATAAACATATTTCAGCTGTTATGTTATAACCTAACATTGCTTCAGGTCAAGCAGAAGCCTCTGGACATCACACTCAGTTGATCAGCAGAAGTATGAACAATCTGACAGGAACAAGTCAAATAAATTTAAAAAAAAAAAAAAATCAGTAAATCTTCAAGTCAGCCCTTCAGACTCTTCCAACCCCTTACTGCCTATCAGAAATACAGCAAGTAAGCATTAGGATGCTTAGCAAGACATAATTTGATCTGTCCCTTTCCTTATTATAAATTCAGCTACTTCAAGAACACAGCTGGCAGGCAATGGTCTAGCCTTGAGCTCTGTGGTAAAGGGTTGGACTTGATGATCTGTGAGGTCTCTTCCAACCTTGGTGATACTGTGATACTGTAATTGTCTCTCCTATGAGTTAACTTATGCAGCCATGGGCCATTAATACCTTAACCCCACCCAAGTTGAGAGTAACTCCTAAAGGAAGCAGTCCCAGCTTTTTCTCACTTTGATTTTCTTCCTGATCTAAAACTACAGCTAACCAGCTTTCTCAATACAAACAATGAAGCAGAGCACAAATGGTTTTGGACAGTGGTACTAGTTAAGCAGTTTGAAGAAATATGGAACTGTAGTTTCACACTGAGCAATCACACTGCTTAAATACACCCAGTTTCCTTACCTTGCATCTGTCTATCCAAAATTTTATGTTTATCCATTGCCACATCCCCCCAAAAAAATCTTTTTTGCTGAAGAACAATCTCTGCAGACATGTAGTGAATGAGGTCAAAAAGATATCTGATTGGGACAAAACCAACCAAAACAAAGAAAGGAAAAAAAAACAAAACCAAAACCCCATAAACTCACTCACAAAACCAAAAGCAAACCACAAACAAACCCACCAAAACAAAACATATTTTTCCTACTGCTTCCTTTTCAAAAAACCTACCATTCAACTCAACCCATGGCAATACAGCTTGGAGACAAGAACAGGTAGGAAAATACCTGAAACCAAACCACAAGACTGTCTGTGTTGCTATTCAGAAAGTTCTGGAAGTAGGAAAATTGAGCAGGGACTTCAGAATCTATACAGAAGGCTACTTGCTTGATTGTAATTATTAAAAAAATAGTACATTTTTCTTTCTTTTTGCTTGTTTCAACTGATCAGTTTTGGAGCTCCTCAATACTGTCACTGAATTGGAAAGGCTCTGGGGGCTGTACTGCTGCAGTCAGATTATAGTTCGGGCTTGGTGAGTTTGCTCATGGTGACAATAAAGAATACAAAACCACCACCACCACCAAACACTTACAGAGAAAACACATACAGTCAAAGAAGAACTGTGATAACAACCTTTGTATATTACATACCTGTAGCTGGACTGTAGCCGCTCATGGTAAAAGGTCTGTTACTGACACCAGAAGAAAGAAGTTTGTCAAGTCCAGCCTAAAAAAGAAGACAAGATTGCAAGTAAAATCTGTCATAGAGGAAAAGCTCCATGTAAAAAAGCAACAGCTCCTGTGATTTACTCTTCCCAAGAATACCTCCTTCCTATACACATTATCCACTATTGCTGTGAACTTGTTTTTCAGGGGAAAAACAAAAAAATCACCAACTGCACAACTTTTCCTTCCTCTCAAGATTTTACCAAGTTCTGCTGTGTTACACTACCTATTTATTATTTATCCTACTACAGTTTGGTTTTTAAAAGATTGAGAATTAATGATTATGAAAAGAAATGAGCTCACTGAAGGCTATGGTTCTGCAATACAAGATTTCAGAAGCATAAACACAGCCACACAGATGGAGTTGGCATTTGTGGAAGTGTAGATGAATTTCTTGCTAGCAGAAGACACGAGTTGGTAAACACGAGCACCTCGTGCTGAGAAGTGTCCTTGGGCTGCCTTGGGCTCAGGAAACCGAGCTGTGAACAGTGAGCACCCCACACACACCTGCAGAGCTAGCCAGCTGCAGGGGGCTGGGATAGCCAGCCCCAGAGGTTGGCCCTCAGATTGTTATGGTTAAATCAACTTATATATGCCTGACATGTAACCCAGTACCCTTCACATGTACCAATCTTAGTTGCGCACACCTCTTCTAAGAAAGCATATAAGTCACTGCATCACAGAAATAAAGTGGAGAATGACCACCTAACCACAGTGGTGAACGAAGAGTCATTTTATCCCAAGCGCTCCACCGGCAATGGAAGGACATAACAGACCTTGAGAAAAAATTAAGACATACTTCAATGTGGCACTTCTTTTTAAACATAATCTTACTCATCCCAATGAGTAAGGGAGCCAGGAGACCTGCATAGCTGATCAGGGTGCGACTGAATAAATTCAAATGGAGTAAGGAAGTTTACAGGAGACAGGCCAAGGGGCTAACCACTATGGAAGAATACAAGAATGTTATCAGAGTATGTAGAAGTTAAGGCTTCTTAGAATTAAACTTGGCAAGGGAAGTCAAGAACTACAAGAAAGGCCTATTCAGGTATGCTGGAGGCAAACTGAAGACTAGAGGAAATGTAGGCTCACTGCTGAATAAGCATTCTGGTGACAGAGGACACAGAAAAAGAAGAATTACTGAGTGACTTCATTGCCTCAATCTTTACTGCTAATGCCAGTACCTCTAGAGAGTTGAGTGGGGAGAATCATAGGGCTTGGAAGAGACCTCTGGAGATTGAGTACAATCTCCCTGCCAAAACAGACCAGCTAGGGGAGGTCACAAAGGAACACATCCACAAGGGTCTTGAAAGTCCCTAGAGAAGGAGACTCCACAACATCTGTGGAGTGATTCGCCATTGGAATGGGCTTTCACCATTATTTAGGTGTTGTTTTGCTTTCTCTGGAAAAGAATTTTAAATGAATCATCCAATTCAACCAAGGTCATACCTTATTAACATAAGAATCACCAACTATCTCATGTGTTTTAAGCAACACTCCTATCCATTCACAAAAGCTAGAGAAACCATAAGCTCTTGAGACAAATTGAACACAAATAATTTGAAATTAGAGGGACACTTTAAACTTGCAGAGACAAAGAAAAATCTAATTGTTCTTACATATTTTCAGGTCCTCCATAACAGCAAGTATCCATAACAGCCACTTCCGCATCCATAGTGACCTGCTTTGCTATCTATTGCCGCATTTTAAACTATGGCAAGGCAAATATTTAACAGGTGCTCTAAAAATGCAGAGCCCACTCACTAGGTAAGAGTTCTGAAATACAACTCAGAACAAAAACAACTTCTTGTCTTTGGGAGGCAACACATAAAGCATAAAATTTCATCAGACTTAATAAAAATGAATTAGGAAGAATCAAACCTGAAACAAGTACTCTAATCTGATACACAGGGAGTAGGGAAATATGCAGCTCTGACAATTAAAGCCATGAAGTCATAGTTTATGCACTTTCAATATCCTGCATTTAGTCAAGTTTATTATTACCACCTCATACTGATGTTTGTTGCTCACTGTAGTAACAAAAATCAGAAACCCAGGTACTTCTTATTTAAAGAATTCAGGTGATATTTAACTGAATAGTTTTTTCTACTAACAGTACTCACAAACTACAGTAACAGGAAAAAAGTGGAAAACATAAATTCTAGAAGGACCTCAGCACCATGTCCTAAATATGATCTGAGCATTTCTTCTCCACTTTCCACACATTCTATGAGTTTTACTCTTCACTGCTTTCTAAGACAGTAAGGCAACTAATTATCTGCCAGGTACAAACACCATGAGTTTTCATTCAGCACTAATGTGGGGAGTAGGGGCTAAAACAGCAATGCTCAATAGCTCAAGCCATTACGTCTAGCTAGAGAATAAGCCTGGCCAACTAGAGCAGTCACAAAACTTCCACAGCTACCTGCCATGATGAGAATGTGAATGGCTTCCACCTGTCTAGGGTGAAAATTGTGTGCTCAGCTCTCTCTCTGAACTGTCTGTACATCAATGAACACGGTGTGGGGAATAAACAGATCTGTGTGCAGCTGAAGGGCTGTGATCTGTTCGCAGTTACTGAGACACGGTGGGACGGCTCATATGGCCAGAATGCTGTCTTGGATGGCTAGGTACTTTTTAGGAAAGAATGGGCAGCAAGGCAAGAAGACAGGGTTGCTCTTTACATGAAAGAGCAACTGGAATGCATTGAGCTCTACAGAGGGGCAGATGAGGAGTGAGCATAGAGTTTGTAAGAATTAAGGCTAACACAGAGGACAGAGTTACATCTTTTTGACACACATGGTAGAGAACCCTACAAGGAGAGGTGTGCTCGACCTTGTGCTAATAGAGAAGGTCTGTCTGGTGATGTGAAGGTTTGAGGCAGCAGCCATGAGAGGATGGAGTTCAGGATCATGCAAGAAATAGGGTGGATTGCAAGCCTGCACCTCAGAAGAGCCAAATATGATCCCTAGAAATACAATAAGCTTTGTTTTAAGAGAAAGTTACTTCAATATGTTCTGTCCAGATGCACTTGTTTTCTAAGAATCATTATGACAATCAATACAATCCTTACTAAAAATCTTCATCTTAATTCTCACTAAGGAACTGGATGTCTGGACATGACTGTAAATAAACATTATACAGAATAATGGAATCATAGAATGTCAGGGGTTGGAAGGGACCTCCGGAGATCAAGTCTAACCTCCCTGCCAAAGCAGGATCACCTAGGGCAGACTGCACAGGAACACATCCAGGTGGATTTTCAAAGTCTCCTGAGAAGGAGACTCAACAACTTGCCTGGGCAGCCCATTTCAGTGCTCCATCGCCCTCACTGTAAAGAAGTGTCTCCTTGTGTTGAGGTGGAAGCTCTTGTATTCCAGCTTATACCCATTATTCCTTGTCCTGTTACCAGGTCCCACTGAAATAAAGCCTGTCCCTTTGCTCTTGACACCCACTTCTCAGATATTTATAGATATTGATATGTTTCCCTCTTAGCCTTCTCTTTTTCAGACTAAACAGTCCCAGTTCTCTGTCTTTCTTCACAGGAGAAATGTTCAGGTCCAGTAATCATCCTTATAGCTCTTTATTGGACTTTCTCCAGCAGATCCCTGTCTCTCCTGAACTGAGAAGCCCAAAACTTGATATAGTATTCCAGGCATGGTCTCACCAGGGCAGAGTAGAGGGGGAGAAGAACCTCCCTAGACCTGCTGGACACACTTTTCTTAATACTCCCCAAGATACCATTTGCCTTCTTGGCCACAAGGGCCCATGAACAACTTGCTGTCTAGTAAGACTCCCAAGATCTTCCTCCAAGGAGCTGCTTTCCAGCAGACAGCCCCTAGCTTGTATTGGTGCCTGGTGTTATTTCTCCCCAAATGCATTCTGCACTTTCCTTACTGAAGTTCATGAGAGTCCTCTTTGCCCAGCTCTTCAGCCTGTCCAGATCTTCTTGGACGGCAGCACAGCCTGACACACTGTGAACCACCCCTCTCCCAGTTTCATATCATCAATGAACTTGCTGAGGGTACACTCAATCCTTTCATCATCATTGATGAAGATCTTGAACAAAACTGGACCCAGTACTAATCCCTGGGGAACACCATCAGCCACAGGTTTCCAACTGCACTCTCTACTGCTGATCACAACTCTCTGAACTCTGAGCCAGAACAGCAAGAGATACTTATTCTCAAACTTAAGGGGTTAACTTCTTTGGAGTAACAAATACAGATATATGGTGTTATACTGTATATAGTATATATACATGTATATATAGTATATATACATGAGCCGGCAGTGTGCACATGCAGCCCAGACAGCCAACCGAGTGCTGGGCTGCATCAAGAGAAGTGTGGGCAGCAGGGCAAGGGAGGGGATTCTCCCCCTTTACTCTGCTCTCCTCAGACCCCACCTGGAGTACTGTGTGCAGTTCTGGAGCCCCCAATACAAGAAGGACATGGAACTGCTGGAGCGGGTCCAAAGGAGAGGCACGAAGATGATCAGAGGGCTGCAGCACCTCTGCTATGAGGACAGGCTGAGGGAGTTGGGGCTCTTCAGCCTGGAGAGGAGAAGGCTTCGAGGAGACCTTAGAGTGGCCTTCCAGTATTTGAAGGGAGCCTACAGGAAAGCTGGGGAGGGACTATTTACAAGGTCTAGTAATGTTAGGACGAGGGGGAATGGGTTTAAGCTGGAAGAGGGGAGATTTAGACTGGATGTTAGGAGGAAGTTCTTTACAGTGAGGGTGGTAAGGCACTGGAACGGGCTGCCCAGGGAGGTTGTGGATGCTTCCTCCCTGGAGGTGTTTAAGGCCAGGCTGGATGAGGCCTGGAGCAACCTGCTCTAGTGGGAAGTGTCCCTACCTATGGCAGGGGGTTGGAGCTGGATGATCCTTGAGGTCCCTTCCAACCTAAACCATTCTATGATTCTATAGTTCTCTGCCACTTCACACTTTACTGTCCACAAGTCAGAAGATGTTTACATGGTATAAACATTCAGCAACCTACATAAAATATCAGTAAGCTCTTTTGAATCTTGTCAGAATAAAATTTACATAGCCTTATAAAGTATAAAATTACCATAACTGGACAATTTAAAGTCAACTCGTTCATTATTATCAAATGTTAAAACCAAGAAATAAAAACAGCTAAGAGAAACAGAACAAGGCCCAAGACTACCAATATGGCATCAGCAAACCCCAGGAAAAGTGATAATAAAGGGAGAAACAAATGCATGTGAAAGGCTATAAAGACATTTTTACCTTCCCAGAGATCTATAACAAAATTGTATGAATAAATGAAGACTGAAAATGAAAGATGCTAGCAAACTGCTGCAAAGATATGGTAAATAGGTTAAAGGAAGAAACAAAAACAGTATTATGAAAGTAAAATGTAGTGGGCTGTGGATTTTTTTTTCTCTCTCCCAAACACTTTAATAGTATGGAGGAGGACAAAAAAAAGAAAACAAAACAAAACAAACAAACAAAAAAAAAAACCCACCCAGCAGGCAGGTTCCCAACAATGAACAGTTTTGGAAAATTTCTATGTTGAACACACCCTTTTAAAAAGTAATTTTTAACCCTAATTCCTTCCAAAAACAGAAAAATGCATAAATCAGATTCTAGCAGTTCTACCTTGTAGTATGAAAGATACCTTTGGTTCTGCAGACCAAGTCTGCAGTCAACATAACCATTTCAGAAAATAATGTTTGAGGAAAGAAAAAATTCAGTACTTCTGTAGACAAAACTCACCATGGATTCACAGGGAGCCACGAAACTAATTCATTTCTGCATTCATCACTCTATTTAAAAACATGACAATTCTTTTATAACTTTCAGATCCTTACAAATAGTCTTAAAATGGTTGTTCTCATCCACGACACTCTAAAGACATGCGCTTTCAACTGTTTGCCTTCTGAGTATTTAATTTTTAGCTTCATGTTTAAAGCTTTTTCTCCACAATGAAAGCCACAATTCTCAAACAATCACACAATTCTAGGACCAAAAGCTCTAAGGACTGCACACTTGAAGTTGAATTGGAAAATAATGAAAGTCCTTATGAGGATGTGCATAATGTAAATTAAGCATTACTTGAACAACTGCTTATTCTAACAGAGAAACAACTTGTGTTAGGAACAACAACTGAGTATAATACTTCTATTCACAAGCTGATTTTTCAGTTACTACTATTTAATTTCTAGTAGAGTAGTGCTGTATGCAGGGAAAACATGGTCACACCTATAATACCCACAGTTTTTGTCCTTTTTGTGTCATCTGATTTTTGTTTCCTCTCCACTTCCTTAGCAATACTTATCAGTTTCTCACTGCATGACACTTTCTCATGCAATGGTCTCTCAGCTCAAGTAGCTCCTCAGCCCAGCTTTGCTTCATTTGTTGGAACAATTAGTAAACTAGCCACTTTAAGAATCAAACTTTAAAGCTTCTCTATTAATACACTACTAAGTATGCTAATCAGGGCAAGGTTGTAATTTCAGACTGCTTGTAGACTCTGGAGACAGCACAGCATTAATACACCCTTCTATTAAGAAAGCCTGCACCTTTGTTTAAATGAATGCTCAATCTTTTTAGTAGTATATATGGACAAGCTCTTTTCCTCTCCTACTCAGTCCCCTAATATTATCAGTTACAACGAATGTACTTTTCCCTTCGGTTTTACTTCACAATTATACATCTTCTATCAGTTATTTCTTCTGGATCTCAACAGAACGCATGAGTTTGCTGGTGAAATTATATTTTTCCCTGAAACAAGTACACAGTTACACTATAATTATTTTACTGTTGAGCATGACTTCCTTAGTTTTAACCTTACCCTTCTGTTTATAAACATATAAACAGTGGAGAAACATGACTGTGAGAAGAAAACCTATGAAGCAAATGCAACTGCTGAATTCTATTAAGTTCATGTATTTTATAAAATACTGGTAACCAAACTGCCACCTTTGGGAAATCCACAGTTTTAAGTTGAATTGCTTTGGCTAAACATCAGGCTAACAGTAAGATAAAGCCATAGTTTTAATCTAATGTTTGGATCACCTACTTTGAGAACTTCATCCTGTTGATACTTGGCTCTCTTTCTGTCCTGTGTTATGAGTTCCTCTCTCAGTCTTTAGGGTACACACTGAAACAGTAACTAATACCATGATAAAGAGATCCTTCAAGAGAACACTATTCCCAAAACACTAGGCTATGCTTACCTGCACTAAATATGTTCATTTTGTACCCAAAACAGATGATCGCTCTGGCTCCAAATTAAAGTTCAGCCAAAAAAAATTACAAATCCTAGAAAGTTTTAATCTTATTCCTTGATGCTTCTACACCAAAGAAAGCATTTATATTGTTACTGTCCAGTCTTCAGCTCTACAGAAAGCAACCGTTACAGAGAAAAACAAACAACAAAGAGCAGTGGAAAGAGTGAAACACAGCATAGACTGTATGATCTTTGCATTTACATGGAAGTCCCATTATATACATAAATCTACAGGCATACATTGAGGCTTATTTTACATGACAGCAACACAAAAAACTGTCATAAGCAAACCAATTTCCCTACAGGAAGTATGTTATTGAACCCTGAAGAGTTACTTTCAAGTCACTTTACCATTTCTGAAGAACTTAATTTTACTTCTGTACATTTGGTTTCTGGTTTAGAAAGCAAAGCCATTGTACATACCAAAGCTGTTTCAATAAATTGAAAGTCATGCATTAGTGGATAAAGCAAAGTTGTGCAGAATAAAAGGCAATTACATATAAACAGTCCTTTTTAGTGACAGACTAATGCTTGCAGACTAATGGCAACTACTTAAGAAAACTCAGCTTCTGAAGCAACAGATGACTGCTTTTATTCTAGGAGGATAAAACACTTACAATTTCGTAGAGTTACAGACACTAATTTATTTCGTTCATCAGAAAGTGATGCCTATATTCACTAGCCTTTCCTTTAGCTTTTGCTCAGGTATCAAGCTGACCTAAAGTCTGGACAATGTCATTTTTCCACCCATACTTTTCCTTGCACTTTGCTACCCCATCCTAATCAAAATTTGGTTGTCTGGAGGAAAAGGAGCGAGGGGAAAAAAAAACACACCTCCACCACCAAAGAGCCCACAACACATCTATAAATTAAAAAAACCCAAGCAGTTCAAGAGGCTGTGGATGTCCACACTTCACACTTACCTTCTGAATTTTTTTTTTTTTTTTTAATGAGAGC
>WAAF01004817.1:248805-384445 GCA_013400475.1 Tricholaema leucomelas | reverse complement strand
TTTTTTTTTTTTTTTTTTTTTTTTAGTTAAATGGAAAACCAGAATCAGAGGAGTCCTCCTAGTCAGACATCAGGGTTTGTCAAACATTTCACCAGCAAGTGTCCTTAACCTGTCAAACTAGAGTAACTCAGCAGAGGAAAATGCAGAGATATTAGGATTACAAAATTTAAGTATATTTTAGAAGGTCCACTGGATTTAACTGGAACCTTTAAAGGCCATTTCTAGAATACATCTCTGCAGTCCTTTATTAGTCGTTTGAACCACACTGGTCCTAAATACATTCCTCTCTTCAACAAACTTCTCAAACAGGTAGATACCTCCACCAACCCCAAAGTAATGCACTTTGCTTGCCAAATACACACGGCCATTTGTAGCCAGGAGCTGAGCTAGTGTGTCATGCAAAGCACTGTAATTGTCGGGATTATAGATAGTCTCAGATGTGAGGATTATATCATATTTTGAAAAGGGTTTGTTGCTGCTTAACAGAAGCTGGGTGACTGCAGACCATTCTCCAGAAAAAAGTCTGCATTTGGTGAGCACATCAGATAAGCACTCTGCTACTTTGGGCCTCTTTGAAGGAGGCTTACTGGTTTTCCTGTCATGGCCCTCATTTATACAGTTAGCCACTATATTAGGCAAGGTTATTTTGTCAATCACTGTGCTGTTATAGTCCTGAAAATGAACTTTTTCAGCTTTACTCCTTAAAGCAACTATTCCCAGCAGCCCAGCTCCACAGCCAAGATCCAATACGGTCTTGTTAGCAAACTGTATTTCAGCCTCAGAAAGGTAGCCCAAGAGATCAAAGGTGCACTCCCAGATTTTCAGTCCTCCTTCATAGACTCCTGGGATGAGATCGGAATGAGAAGAAACACTTTTAGACATGATGTCTTCTTCATCAGAGCCATTTAAACATGTCATTTCCACCACAGACACCTTTACATAAGGCAGGCCAGACACAGTTTCCAGGACTTTATCTTCCAATAGTTCGTTAAGATCTTCAGGAACATCATGCTCTTTGGCAGCCTTAAAGCAGAACTTCGTCTTTGGTGTCTCATCTTGATGCTTACCAGTGGCAGTTCGCTTGCTTTTCTCTGTGGATGCCTCCTTGTGTTTTGGAGAGCACAGCTCTGTCTCATCAGGAGTGTCTGCTTTGTTTTCGTTTTCATCAGTAAAAAAATTAAATCGAAAATCCATTTTCAAGACTAACAGTAAAAAAATAAAGTCACCTTATTTTTTTACAGCCAGAGTCACTCATCTATGAGCTAAATAGACGACACTTCCCCCCCCCGCCTTCCCGAAGATGTTTCTCTTAATTTCCACTCGGCGGAATTCCCTTTCGGGCAGACTATCAGATGTTCGGTCGAGTCAGGTGAATTATTTCTGGAAATAAACAAATAGTTTTATGCATCATTAACCTGCTAAATATGAGCACAAACAAAGCTATTTATTGTAGCAGTCTAATTAAAAAATCCCCAAGTAAACACCTTCTAACACTTAAATTTTTGAAAGGACAAGTGTTAAGAGTGACCACATCTGTCACTGTCGGCAACGTGGATATATGCAGGGAAGTGACAGCTGCGTATTCCGGTAAACTCACGTTTCAGACGTCCAGTGACGTAAACTCAAAGCGCCCAGAGGCTGGTAAAGCCCAGGTTCGTGTTCCCTGCACGTCGGCTGAAGCACTTCGGCCCGCACGGCGAGCAGTTCCCAGTTTATGCCTCCTGGTCGCGCCCGTACTGACCCACAGCAGCTCCACTTCACCACATGTAGTGGCAGCTTCTTCCGCTTCCTGCCGCGGGGGCTGCCGGGCTAGCGGAGCTGAGTTTTTCCCGCCACTTGTCAGCCCTGAGGCCGATGAAGTCGGCGCCATGTCCCAAAGAGATTCCGAGCTGCTCCTGCAAGAGCTGGGAGGCTGGGATTACGATCTTTGCCGCCGAGAGTTACCTGCTGTCCTGCCCCGGCTCCTTATATCCTTCCCAGGAGGGCGGTTCGGCTTGGGTGGCACTGGGGGGGCCGCTCCGGAAAGAGGGGGTGTGTGTGTGGCGTTTCTCTTTCAGCGTTGCACAGTTCAAGGAAATCTGTGCGAGGGAAAGAGGTGCAGTCTTTATAAGTGGTGGCACAGAACCGAAAAGGTGGTATTTGACTGGAAGTGAGTACAGCCTGTCACTGAAATTAAAGGTGCGTGATAGAAAATAGTGTGTGATCCATCTGGCAGTGTCGGTAGCGCCCTTCCCCAGCTCCCTCGGCTTACTCTTGTGCTGACCGTGCGGGTACTAAGGTGTATTTCCCTGCGCTGGTAATTGCCGAGCATCCCTGACAATTTCCAACGATGGATGAAGTCTCAATAGGAGGTTGAGAGAAAAGGCGCTGCGATTTCTGCACATGCTTTAAAGACGGAACCTTAGAACGAGTTGGAGATTCTTTAACGCTTTTACTCGCTTTATGAAGAGTCTGAAGACTGGGCTGAGCATATTCGTAAGTGGTGACAAGTGCCTTTTCTTCCTACACATTGTATTGCAGTTGCATTATAAATTCTGCGCTACTTAAAAGTACTTAAGCAGTAACTAATGATTTCTACGGTCTTCAGCAGTCCTGCTGGACTTAGCACGTTACAGCAGTTGCATGTCGATGAAGCTTTCTAAAAGCCCTTAAAGAAGCTGTGCACGTAAATGTTTTTCCCTTCCCACTACTGATTTTTAGATACTTGAAAGAAGGGTGCTTTTTATCTTGTATTTTAGAGTCTTTTTGACTTAGCTTACAGGTGGCAAAACTCTTCCAATACCTGAGAGTGATAAGTAACCATAAGGAATCTTGCTAGTTTACAGGTGGCAAAACTCTTCCAATACCTGAGGGTGATAAGTAACCATAAGGAATCTTGCTAGCATTCACTGTGAAGTTGCATAAATGGACAACAATTTGCACTTTGTAAAATTGTAGTTCCACGGCTAAACAATTGTGCTCAGCCTCCAGCTGAGTGTGATCAGGTGCGATGCTGCTGGGTGTATGTTTGTTGGAGCTGTCCTTGCTTTTTCAGGTAGTAGTTAGATGTCAAATCAAATACCTGATCTGTTTCTGCTTGATATATTTATTCTGGTAGGTTGGTACATAGTTTTTGATCATTGTATGTTGCTTTTGTGTAATGTTTAAATGTTTTGCTTTGTAGGTGTTTTGAGAATCCTGACTGAAATGTTTTTGCCACATATCAGCCTCACAGATTTAGAACAAACTTTTTTCTCAAAAGTATTACCTAAGGTATGACAGCTTCTGTTAAATATGGAATTTACAGTCAGTCCAGTGCTAAAACTTGCTTAGAATGCAGTGATTCTTTTTTTGTGGTCTCATGATAAGATTGTTGCCTTTGATACTAAACTTGCTATTTAAATTTTACCCTTCAAAAGGTTTAACAGTTTTGTATTGGGTTGTATCTGTGATTGTTGCCCTTCTTTATGGTGGCAAAAGAGTTGGACATAGGATGTTCTGCTTTTAATGTTAAGTAATAGAAATACTCTTATTTCTATCTAAGCAAACAGGACTTCTTACAAAATTCCCAAGGTGAAATTGTCATATCATAAATAAATGTGAAATTTATGGACAATATATTGAATAATGTTTTAGATCATAATAGCCTAACATCTGTTCTCTTTTCTTATTGAGTGCTGGAGAATTTTGTGCTATAGTTGTATTATTATATACTGCCTAAAGCAAGACAGTGATGAATTACTGATTGAGGTTTCAGGACTCAACTTTTCTGTTTTAAGAAGCTGGTAAAAATGGCTGCTTGGTTTCCATTATTTTATATCCTGTAGTAAATCTTAGAGATTATGGGAAAAGTAGCTCATAACAAACATATCCTGAGCAAGGATTGTTACTGTGCTGTAAGAATTTATGTAGAATCTTACAAGTGCCTGCAGGTACCTCATTGCCTTTGCAGTCTCAGCAAGTAACACTCATCAAATACCCAACGACCTCTGCCAAAATAAAATGTTTGTAGACTTCTTTATATATTCAAACTGTTAATGATCATACTTAACAAAAAACACCCTTAATTTTTCTGACACAAAATGAAAATCCTTTTAAAACAGCATAGTTTTAACTAAGTAAAACACCTTTGGTAGTATGAAGTTTGTTTTTCTAACAGATTTTAACAAAAATAACAGCTGCAGCAGCATCTGTCTATAAATTGGGAAAATCATAAGGTGTGGTTTGCTGCTTCTTATATTGTGATTTATGATTTAAATACTAAAAAAGGCTTATTTTCTTCTGTGAGTTATCTCAATAGCCCATGATTCTGTGCCAAGGAAGCAAGCAGATAGAGAATGGTGTTAGTATTTATTTGTGCACATGTATAAATAAAATGTTTAAGTTTTGTTATGCTCTTACAGACTCTACAGATATTTGATAACTTGATGTATGAATTGTCCACTGAGGCGAAAGAATTAACTAGCCAGAATAGAGAGTTATGCAGCACCATAAGGAATCTTCTGCAGGCAAGTCCCATGAAATTAGCTGCCAAAGGAATAGTTACATTATCGATTGATTTTACTTAAGCAATTAAGGTTTTAGAGGGTTTCTGTTAGCTACTAGCTAATTGGTTAAAATTTGATTTAATATTCCTTTGCAGGGGAAGTTCAGTTAACATTTTGTGTGTGATTTGATTACATCTAGCATGTGATGTTAATCAGAATTAAACAGAATTTGAGATTTATTTTTTTTTAGGTTCCTAATGCAAACGTGATTTGATCCTCCATATTTACAAAAGGAGTCTAGCAACTATTTTTGTGGTCACTTAATTCAGAGTTTTAAAACTACTGTAAATTGAGAACAGCAGTCAAAAGAAATAGGAAACTTTGAAAGTGTCAGTAGAAAGTTCTGGAATTGTTTGATACTATTTTATGGAGCTTCATTCAATAGTAACAAACTACTTTGTATACAGATAGCAGTGAACTTGAAATGCTGTGAAAAATCTAGGTCCAGTTCAGCTAAGAAAAGATGCTTTTTAAATTACTGCAGGAGCAAAAAGCACTGCTTCTTCTTGTTGTTTATTCTTACTTTTAGACTGTGGTGCAACTGCTGGAAACTCTGACTGGTTGTGTCCGCTACATCTGCTCCCTGCAAGAGTGTGTGCCCCTGGAGAGTATCCGCACCCTGCCATCCTCCGTGCTGTACGTAATAAAGAGCACCTTCACACACTGCAAGGTAAGTCTGTATTAGGAGGACAAGTCTCATGCTGATTGGATGGCTTTTAGAAAACACTTCATAGGCAGATCCTGTTTTGATGTAATATTGGTGTCAAATTATTGACTTTTCTTTATATTCTGTAAACTATTTAACAACTGCATTTAAATCACTTAGTGCGCAAGCACAGAGATTTTCCAGCTGCCTGCCCAGCAAATCTGACCTGGTGGTGAGAGACACAGACTATCCTATTATCATATTTTACATGAGTGTCAGTTGAACACTTTGCATGTGAACACAGGCTTTTTGTGATAGCTCTGCTCTTCAGATAGCTGTTACCAAAATGGTACTACTTACCTTATGTCTGTGGAGTTCCAGAGTGGACCGAATGCTGAGATCAGAGTCTTCACATTGGTTACGATCAGTGACTTATATCAGTTTCATATTTGGATTTTCAGATGCAACGGTAATTCCCTCTAAAGCAGTGAAAATAAAACAGGGCTATCATATATCACCTGGCCTTCATTTTAATTTTTCAATTAGTCTTTCTTATGTAAACATTTACATCAATTTTCCATGTCAGGACTCAAACTCAGATGCCATAACATTTATCTAACAATTCTAATTTGAAAATATTGGGAAATATTTGGAATGCTGCTTCCTTTGATACTAATACAGTACTGTTTTGCTCAGAAGTGTGGTCTTAGGCTCATACATAGAGACCTAAAGCAAAGCCCACTTAACTTACTGGAGCCAGGCAGGCTTCAGCAGTTTTTGATGAGGATGCAGGTGAATAGCATTTTTTATTAGCAAACCGGGTGGTAGCAGAAGTTAGAGGTCTGGCTGTGTGTTGAGTTAAAGTAAGTACAGCTATACCTTGGGGTCTTTTTTATGTGACAAAGTTTTTGGTGTTTTCAACATGTGAAAAATTGGGTTGTGATACCTGAACTTTTGTTTGAACCTTCTTTTCTCTTGTTTCTTAAAGGACAGTGAATCAGTGTACTGTGGTCATCTGCACTTGATTTCTGACCTCCTACAAGCTATGTTCAAGGAAACTTACTCTCTTCAGAAGCAGCTGATGGAATTACTTGATAATATTTCCCTGGACTCTGCTTCTGCTGAAGATAACATCACAGATATGGTCTCGGGTATATATGGATCAAACACTTTCTTAGTCTTACACAATAGTTTTTTTCTACGGAGAATATGTCTGAAATGTAAGAACAAGGTTCTGAGCATGCTGAATTCCTGCTGTTCTTACCAGCCTTTCAGAAAGCATAATTTCTTCACCAGAAGAGTAGTCAAGCCCCAGAAGCGGCTATCCCAAGAGAGTGGTGAAGTTGATATAGCAGGAGGGATTTAAAAGCTGTGTAGTTGTGGTGTTGAGTGACATGGTTTAGTGGTAACATAGCAGTGGTGGCTTCATGATCTTGAAAGTCTTTTCCACCCTAAGCAATTTGATGACTCTATGATTTTGAAGCTTGAAATAATTCCATTATTTTTCCTGAAACTTTCAATGTGGGATATATAGGGGGATGTAGACATGACCATTGTTTTCTTTTTTACAGCCTCTAATCTAATTTCTCTCATTAAAATATTCCAATTTGCCTCAAACTAGTACAGTGTGTCAAGCAGATTTGTAGGAAAGGGGCAACACTGACTCATTTTCCTGATTCGGTGTCAATGCAGCGATAGTCCGTTGTGCTTGTGATGGCAGCTATTTTCCTAGGAGAGCAGTATAGCTGTCATGAACTTAGTTCTTGCTGTTCTTATTTTCTCCTCAGTAATCCATACTGTGCTGGATATCTGCTCTGTCATTTCCAATATGGACCATGCTCTTCATGCCAATACGTGGAAGTTCATAATCAAGTATGTCAGTGAACTCTTTGGATTTTATCATAATATAAACAGAGTGTAATTTAAAATGTTTCAGTAGCTCAATGTTCAGGGTTTCAAATGACACTGAAAACAGGGAATTCAATCCAGCTAGAAAGTAAGATGTAGAGATATATTGTAGAAATGTAATTAGTAAGAAGGCACTGTCACTGAAGGTAGGCAGAAACGATGTGTGAAAAGCAATAGAAGCTTGAGTTGTATTACAGTGCAGAAGAGAATGTGAAACACTGTTGTCTAAATGAGAGATCTGAGCTGCAATTTTATAGGTGCTTTTGACTTGAGCTGTGCTGTCTTGCACTTGGCCTCTGCTGCTTCTCTGTGCTTCAGTTGTGGCTATGAAGAGAGTTCTTTTCTGTCAATCGCTGGGTTTGGTGCGTGTGGGTATTGCAGCAGTCAGGGTTGTATAAAACCCTGAATAGAAGAATTATCATGTCTGGATCACGTGTGACAAGTAAATGTCTGGTTGTATTCTGGTCTTCTAGGCAAAGCCTGAAGCACTGTTCTCTGCTGCAGTGTCATCTGAAACACAGTGACATCCTCAGTGACCTCTGCAAGGACACTCTTCTTTCTTTTCACTCCTGTTTGCAAGTGGCTGAACAAATGAAAATGTCAGAGATAGAGGTGAATTAAAAAGCTTCTAAAGCTGCCATTGAACTTGGGGAGGAGAAATGGTTTGTGGTTTATTGCTTGCAGTGTTTTGGGGTTGTTTTCTGTATTTTATTTGTTTTGTGAGGTTTTTTTTCAGTTAATTTGTGTGGTAAGCAGAATATCTTGTTCTTTTGGAACAATGTGAAATTAAGCCCATAACTTTGTTTAGATTGCGGATGTTTTAATGAGGCACTGAAAATAAGATTTCAACATAGAATGGTTTAGGTTGGAAGGGACCTCAAAGATTATCTGGTTTAGGTAGGAACACCTCCCATTGGAACAGGTTGCTCAAGGCCTCATCCAACCTGGCCTTGAACACCTTCAGGAAGGGAGCAGCCACAGCCTCCCTGAGCAACCTGTGCCAATGTCTCCCTGCCGTCACTGGAAAGAACCCTTTCCTAACATCTAGTTTGAATCTCCCCTCTTACCCATTACCCCTTGTCCTGTCATTACAAGACCTTGTTAATAGTCCCTCCTCAGCCTTCCTGTAGGTCTCTGCCTGTCAGATACTGAAAGGCCACTATAAAGTCTCCTCAAAGCTTTCTCTTCTCCAGGTTGAAGAGCTCCAGCTCTCATAGCCTGTTCTCATAGCAGAGGTACTCCATCCCTCTGATCATTTTTGTGACCCTCCTCTGGACTGGCTCTAACAATTTGATGTCTTTCTTGTGTTGGGGGCTCCAGAACTGTACACAGTACTCTGGGGAATCTAAAAAAAAAAAAAATTTCCTCAATGGAAAAGATCTTGAGGCCAATCAGAAGATCACCTTTCAGTTCTGAATATCGCTATAAAAATGTTAAGTCATGCTGGAGATTTTTAGATTTCCACTCTATAGATACAGAGTCTGCAGAGGATCAGGTTTAAAATAGCACTTGAACAATGTTAACAATCTAACTGTATTACTCTGCATATCAAGTTTTAGAACTGCTTTTTTTTTGACAGGAGGGCACCGACCTTAGGCTGTTCCAGAAGACAGTCAAACTGTGCCGATTCTTTGCTAATTCCCTTGTACACTACACCAAGGTAGGTTTTAGTACTTTAATACTAACATAGAATTCAACATAAACATACCTTAACAATTTATAACTATGCTGTATGGTTGGTAAAATGAACATCCATGTACAACTTGATTACAGTTCTCCCATCTGTACATACTCATCAGCTTGAGCAGGATTACTGTTGCAGTTTATCAGAACAAGAATGATAAATGGTTACAAGTGATGTCACTGAGGAGTTGGTAGATGGCCAGACCTTAAAAACAGTCTTGAATCAATGCAATAATACTTTTATCTGGAAGAATTAGGCCGGTGAAACATTGCCAAGTTTTCAGAATTGCTGCTTATTCCAACCATTGAAAATGACATGGCAGCAATAAGAGGAAATGCCCCTGTGCTGCTGTTAGCTCTGACACTAACTTCCTACTCTTTCCCTGGCCCTTTTCACTCTGTTTCTGTGTTTTAATTTTTTTGTTATAAGAAGATAAGCTGTAAGTCTACCCATTTTAAAAATGCATGTGTAACAATTTTGCTCTGTGAGAACAGCAGTCAGTGGTAGTGCATTCTGCATCTGTCCTGTCCCATGGAGTAAAAGCAGGCAGAGGACTTTGCTGTTGTTGGCTTTTGGGTTTTTCTGGGAACACAAAGTGATTATCATTATGACAGGAGAAAACAGCCTTACAGCATGTATGAAAGCACTTCAGATCTTTGCAGTCTTCTACTTAACCAATATTTTTATTATCAGCCTATACATTTGTTTCACCTACACTATATCTACATGTAGTGTAATTAATCATAGAAATCCATTTTCCAGTGCTTGATTTGTGCTGTGGATAGTTAGAATTTCACTGATTTTTGCAGATAATAGCAAGAACAGAAAGAAGGTGTATTTAATGATTTATTTTATATTAAAAGTACCATTCAAAATTCAATGACTTTTGCAGGAATTTCTTTCTTTCTTCTCTGATTTGTGTTCTCAGTTACATCAGCTCTTTCTTCAGATACACAGGTGAGTGAAGTACAGAAAACTAATTAGTAGTATCTTAATCTCTCCATACTGCATTCTTAAAGTCACAAGTGTTTTGAAATGTTCTTGTTCCAGAGCTGGTGCTTTTGTTTTGTTGTGTTTTTTTTTTTTTCAGGTACAGAAATATAAATTATATTTTTTTCAAATAAATTGTGCAGTTTTGTATGATGTTAGTTACCATAACCCCATTCTTGATCAGTGCTGTAAAAGTCTGATACTGACAAGCCACTAGTTTTTTTGCTATTACTTATGTCAATGTTTCTTAACTTGTGTACGGTGTGCAGATCAATTGTTTTGAACACTGTGTCTACTGATGCAAGTTCATTTGAGGATTCTTGTTCCTGAAGTCAAAATCTAGTCCTTCCCAAAGGTAGGATTTGCCCTGTGGTTGCCTTGCTACAATGCAGTTAGAGTTAAACCAGAGCAACTCAGCGGTGCACTTTCCACTTTGCAACAGACAGCAATGTGAAGTTGGTCAAAGTATGCAGAGCCAAAGCAATGCAGAGTTGCTATTCCCTGGCAATCCAAATTCCTCTCTGTTTCCTATGTGACTAAATTACTAGAACTTTGTATATAAAAAAGTTGTGGTAAAAGAGAAAATCCAAGACTAAACACAGGTGTCAGCAACACTTGACAGATTGTTTCTTCTTTCAGACAGTGTTGAGACATTGTCCAATGTGTGGAGACATTTGTCCTGAAGGGAGGAAGGATCAGAAACAGAAGATCCTGACACTTTCTCAGGGCTGTTCTGTTGTGTTTATGATCTTGTGAAATCTCACAAAAGGACTCTGCCTCTCCTAGAAGCAAAAGCTTTTTTTAATGTTCTGTTCCTAAAGCATGACTCTGCAAGCAGCTTATCATTTTTCTTAGAAAAGTCACCTTCCATTTGTTGCAGTAATGGTGAAGAAGCAGAGTTTATAACAGAGGGCTGATTTCAGTCCTTCTTTTGGAATGCAAACCAGGCTCTGTGGTGAGATGCACCTGTGAGTTCACTGCATGATTCACTGCAAGACTGGGTGAATATTTATTTACAGGTTTCTTCTTGTAACTTTAGCTACATTTTAGATCTTCCACAAGTGGACAATTGTAAATTTTTGTTCGCTCATCAAAGCTAAGCAGGATTTTTGTGTTGGCAGGTAGTGTTTTTACAGTCACTTTATAAGCTGCAAGAGTAGAAGTTTTTAATTTTTTGATCTGTTTTTCTTTGTTCTCATACTGCTAATTTTTTTTCTTTTTTCATGACTCAGGGTTATTTTTTTTCCTTTCAAAAAAATTGTGGTACCATTTTATTAGCATCCTGTGTCAAATTAGTGCTACCACATTTATGACTGTCAGATTGTGTGTATGGAGGTGTTTGAATGGTCTTTCATTGCTTGTGCTTTTTTTTTTGGCCTTCAGTATATTCCTGTTTATATCTGTTATGTATTTTGCACACACTTTCTGTGGAGCTTGTAAAGTTTTCCTTCAGTATTTGTTAAAATATTGGATTGTGATGTTTAGTTCAGAGGCTGAACTCAGAGCTGTAACTCTCAGGCTACAATAGATATTCTTACATGGGGGGAGCATTTTCTGTTCTTTATTTCACAGCAGCAAGGAAATAATGAATTTGCCAATTTTGGGCATTTCTTTTGAAAAATAATGTTACTGAAAATGCTACTGAGAATATTTAGTTTGTTTAGTGTTTTGGGTTTTTTGTCTCTCCTCAGCAAATTTCCTCCCAGTCTCTACGCTCCAGAGATCTGTGAAGTCCACAGAGATGAAATATCCCAGGTTTTTCTTGTGGCTCTGGAGCCCCTCATCAGCCAGCTTCTTCCGTTTAGCCCTTTCATGGAGCAGGTGTTAAGTGAGAAGTTAGGTGGGTTGAAAACTCAGCTACCACTGCTGTAGTGCTATGTAAGCATCCCTAGGGGAACAAGATTGATTTTGGGCCAAAGTAATATTCTGTCCTGGTTTGCTTGTCTCTAATTCTTTTGTATGTTTCTAATTCTTTCGTATGTTCTGTGGTACAGGTAGTTGCACCTTAACTCAGATGAACATTTGAGTAACAGATAGTTGTTGATGTTGTTGAATGCATATTTTCCAAATCACTCGGTCTCCTCAATGTTAACCTGGTTAATAGAAATCCTGTCAGTTCTGCTGTTTTGTGTAATTTCAGTCCATATTTGTCACAAACTTTCAACGTAGGCTTCCGCTGTTCTACTGGTGGGGAAAGACAGCTGTGTTCTTCCTAAATGAAGTACTGTCTGTGTAAAGCAGAATGCCTTCAAACTGCAAAATTATCAGCTTTTTCAGACCTTCTAGCACAAGTTCTGCCTTGACCAACATGTCCCCGTTCTGAGATAGCTGGCTGACTTCTCTCCCATGTGCATACTCTGACTTCATGATTATCCTCATACACTTAGAAGAAAACTTCATCTTTACAGTGTCTGAGGCATCTAGTACTTCCTAAGAAATTAGAATCATGAAGCATCCAGATTGTAACTCCTTTGCAGCATCTTGTAGTGACAGTTCAGAACTGGAATATTGTACATTCTGCCCACTAGAGTATTTCTTTTTCTCTTCAAACTATGTTGATGAAGAAATGTTCAGTTTTCCCTCAGTCTGTGTCTAGAAGTGATTGTTTTAATGAGAACTTTTCTAATTCACCAGTTGTTCATTGTTTCTCACTTGCTTAGAAGTCAGTTTACACACGATATATTGACCAGGCATAAATGACATAACATTTTAAATTACAAACTTCTGCAGGTCTCCCTCCTGAGCAGCAGCTACCCCAGTGTCTCCTCCTGATTGCCATAATGGACAAACTGTCCTCTCAGCCTGAAGATGTGCAAACTCTCTGGATCACAGGAAAAAGGTACTAGAAAGGTTTTCATTTCACAGCAGTCAGTCTCTACAGGCAAACAAAGGGACTCAGATGCTGGGGATTCCCTTGCAACCAGATAGTTAAATCCACGAGGCTCAGTGGATTTACATCCCTATGCTGAGAAAAACAAGATCTGATGTTCAGGCCTGCAGGAGCGAAGGACACAGAGCCAGAGATGGCCTTGCTTATTAAGAAGGGAATATAATTAGAATGTTTATAGGATAAGAAGAGAAAGATGTGTCTAATTTGTGGATACCTCACTGTAAGAGGGAAGAATTGGTATGTGGTTGATCAGACTTAAGGCAACAGGCCAATAGTTGCCAGATTACCAGATATAAGACCTGAGAAGAACAGTGTCTGTGAGCTCTCAAGTGATAAATCTAAGGAAAACAGAGCCTGCAAGTACCATCCCTGTAATCAGAGGCTGGAATGTGGTGTTGGCTAGACAGTATGTGGAGCCAGCAATGACCTTGAAAGGCTCTGCAGAGGACAAGCAGCTGCAGAGGGAGCTGAAGATGATGAAGGCTCCCCTTGCTAGGTGGTCACGCGACCATCAAAGCCAACAATACTCATGGGCAGTAGGGAAAGTTGTTATGTAACAAATTGTGAAATAAGGGAGGAGCTTGGTTCTCCTTGGTTCAGCCTTCTGGGATGTACTGGCCACATGTCACAGAACTCTGAACACACATAAACCGAGAGCATAGGTGGCTGAGCTGTGGGTGGCACCAGTCTCAGCAGTGTAACAGGTGCTGGTCCATGGTGGGGACCTTTTGAGATGGCAGCTGACCAGCTCTGCTATCTGCGTATCTCAGGAGCTTTGCTGGCCAGTGGGTATAGCCTGCCCTTCAATCAATAGAGCTACTCAGGATTGTTTGTCATATCTTACACAGCATTGTAGTTTCTCCCGGATATCCTTCCCTCTATGGCTGTAGCATGTAAGACATAAGTATTGTTTCCAGTATACCTTTCTCATTATGGTTTTAGTGTTTAAGCTATAATAAAGTATTGAAACTGTAGCCGGAGTGGGGTACCCTTGTGTGAGTGCATTCCCTGGTCCCCAAAGAACTCACTGGAACATTCACGAAGTTAAAATCTTGTATTTTTATGCCTGAAGACTGAATTTGTGAAAGAGGAAGATAGTCAGGAAGGTCAATACAGTGTAAAAGCTCTGAAGTTACTGTCATCATTTCTGGTTAAAGACAGAGATTCTGTAGTACAGATGTTGCCTGTGGGATTTAGGATTTGCATAACTGTAAGCCAACTGTTTTTTTTTTTCTTTTTTTTTCCCTTCCCTTTTTTCTCTTTTACCCTTGCAGTCTGTCCTTGTTTTCATCTCTCTTTTTCAGTTTCCAGCACTGTTCTGCTGAACTTTCTTTCCCTGTTTGTTTGCCAGAAGTGATCAGTACAGGACAGGCAGCAGCTCCCATCACTCTCTATCACTATGTCTGCATCCACCTGTGCTCCTTCATTGCTTCCATACTCCCGTCACACTTTCATCAGCTGGTAAGCTTGTGTTTTGCTTATCTCTTCAGCTGCTGTGATGCATAGGTACTGTTTTAAGAAAGATGAATTTCTTCCTCATGATTTAGCTCGAAAGAGATGTAAGTGGTAAGAGCACAGCTATGATACAGCTACTTAACTGGAGTTCAGTTATACAGCAAATGTCACTTCTGTGAAAGAGGAAAATAAAGCTTCATACAGTTCTGGAGAATTTCAGTGGCAGCAGAGGAGATTTTTGTTCTCCTTGGGAAGGGGTAGGTCAAGATGTTATGAAAGTTTAGTGCTTTCTTTTCTGCAGCATTCACTGTGTATTGAGTTTACCTGATTTTGTTAGGCTATACTGTGAAGTAATAAAATGGCATTTAACATGTAGAGTAGGTTATATTGTTGTGGGGTAGATTTTACTGTGCTTCTAGTTAAGAAAAAATCAAGTGGCAAAAAGCAAAATTTTCAGCTTTAAAGGAGTATTTTGGGCTTTGATTAATGTTGTATAATGCTTTGAAAAGTTTTTCACTCATTAGCAAAAGAGCCTTCAGATAAATGTAAATCTTTGTGAAGTTAAGAGCTGGGTTCTTCTTCTGAATGTACTTTCCTCTTTAAGGTAAATTATTTTTTTTCCTTAAAGAGGAAGAGGTTTTATTTGGTTTTGAGAAAGCTGGCAGGAAAATTGGCAATGCATTGGTTTAAAAAATAAATACTTTTTTTTTATACAAGTTGTGTAAAAGATTTGACAAGCAGATGATCCTCAGCCCACTGAAGTAAAGTACATGTACGTTAAAGTATGCGCAACTAAAGGTGTAGCTGCCTGCTTGATGGTGTAGCTGAATATAGAGCATGAAAGTGAGTTCTTAAAACATTTTAAATTGGCTAAGCTGAAAATCTTATTAGGCTTTCTGGTAATTAGTGGAGTAAAAATAATGTGCCTGCAATTTGTTTCTGCATGAGTATAGATGTAGATTTTCTCTTCAGGAGTATGCTCTGCTGGATGCTGTGCTGGGTCCTAGTATGATCACATCTCTTCTAGCGATGGACTCATGGTGCTTCCTTGCCAGGTAAGATGTTTTTATTACAGGCCAAACAGGACTTCCGCAGATCCAGCTAATTCTGTTGTTGCATATAATTCCCATAACTGGGTTATTTTCAGATACAAAGCATATTGTGAAAGTAAGGAGCAGAAGTGGCTTAACCATTTTTACACTGACCCAAGTAAGGGGAACACACTGTTTCCTTTTCTGTTACTCAGTAATTGAGGTGTAGAATAGAATCATAGAATGCACTGGGTTGGAAGGGATCTCTAGAGGTCGGGTAGTCCAACCCCCTTGCAGTAAGCAGACATTGCCAACTAGATCAGGTTGCTCAGAGCCCCATCAAGCCTGACTTCGAATGTCTCCAGGGACGGGACCTCCACCACCTCTCTGGGCAACCTGTTCCAGCATTCCACCCTCATAGTACAGAACTTCCTGGTTCTCTCAAGTAAACTGTGGCTGTGCATACTGAGTGTAAATATGTTAGAGGAAATGTCTGTCTCTCAGAAAAGATTTATAACATTTTTGTCTGAAAATGAGTAGGAAAGGCTTACAAGGCTGTCTGGCATATTCCAGGTATGGAACTGCTGAACTTTGTGCTCATCATGTCGGTGTGATCGCCTGCTTGGTAAGAATCACTTTGATGTTTGCAGTTTGCCGTCAGTTTCAATCCTAGTTCTACCAGCAGACCTTTTAAATGACCAAAGACAGATTTTATTTTTTTTTCCAGATCCAAGTGAAGATGGTTTTAATTCTTCCAATCTAGTTAATAATTAGCAGAAGCAGTACTGCGACAGCATAAAACAATATGCCTGATGTTTCCAGCATGTCTTGGAGTGTCACTGCTGTGATCCCACATTGTTCTAGGAGTTACTTTCTGTAGAGCTGAGTGGTGACTTTTTTTAATGAGATTCATTACTCTTTTACCCCAATTCAGATAAAGTCTTGGCCCAGTGACTGTTACCAGGTCTCTGCCTTGGGTGTCCTACTGAGGCGTATGCTGTTCTTGATGGCTCCTGATCATCAGGCAAGTTTAGCACCAGTACATTTAGCCTTGAATAGAAGAGGTTTGCCTCAATGGCCTGTTAGAATATCCTCTTGAAGCTGAGTGCTTGCTTGCTGTACCCAACCTGATTATTACCTTCCCAATTTGCATAGATGTGTCCCTTAGAACCAAACATAGACCTTTCTAATGGAAGTTTTACTGGGTGGCAATGAGATGCTTTTTCTTACTAAGTATGAAAACACCGTATCTCCCAGATTTGCTGAAGCTGTATGTCCTGTTCTTTCATCTGTGACTGCTGGCCCCAAATCTCAAGTCACCGGATCCAAGGAGTAGTAACCTTTCCTGTCAGTACCTCCATATAGCTCAGGGAGGCAAAAGCACTTCCTTCTACTCAGTAGGTCCATTGCTTCAAGCAGTTGAAAGAATAAGTTGCTTAAGCATTCCGATGGCCATGCATGTGACAAGGGAGGTGGCAGTTCTAGAAGGTTTATATATAAAACGTTGCATTTTTATTTAAACAAGAGCTTTTATGCTTTTTGTGTATCTGTTATATTTCTAAAGCAAACTAGTTGTGTGTTTTGTTTTTTCAACTTTCTGACAGATTATCAAGTTGTTTTCTGGTCTGTTTAGTTCCTGTTATCTTTTGTCTGCAGGCAGAATTTGCTTGCAGGTTTCTTCCCGAAGAGGTGGAGAACTTGACTGTGTGGCAGCACGTATCCCTCACGGCCCTGAATCCCAGCCTGAGGAAACAAGTGGCCTGTCAGCTCTGTGTGGCTGGGCTCACACAATGCTGCCGGTGGCTGAGCAGCAGCCGTGCGCTGGGAGAGCTCCAGCCTGTGGTAAAGGGGCTTCGGTTCAATTTGTTCTAAGGAGTTAATTCTAGGTTTCCAAACTAAGAGTGCTGTTGCCATCCCCTTAGTTCTGTTTTCCTGTGGGTTGCATAGATTTTTATCCACGCCTACTTAGCATGTACATGAGCAAGAATTCTCATTTTAATGTTTTCTAGTACATAGCACTTTAGGACCTCCTGCACTAAGGGTGGCAGCAGAGGTCTTTGCTTGCTCTCTGGGTGAGCAGGTGGATTTTTGTTTAGAATTTCTGATTTCTGTTCTGTCATACAATTACTTTCAAGTTTTAAACTCCTGGCTGTGTTTGTGACATCAAATCTGGATGATGCTTGCTGGTAACTGTGAAACTGGAGGCTTCCATATGAAGTATCTGCTGCCAGCTTTCACCTGCTGATGCAGCTCATGACTGTGGCACTGTAAAACTTGCAGAACTAAGGCTTTGGAAGCTCTTTTGGAAGCTCCCGGTGGATTAGCTGTACAGCTGGTAAAGCACATTGGACTCCATGCATCTTGTATCATTTTAGATGTTTAATATGAGCCTGGGATTTGGTTTGGTTTACCTGTGGGTATTTTTGGTGTTAAGCATTTTTTTTTCCTCCTAGAATAGTGCCCTTTCTGTCCTGCTGGCTGCCTGCAGTTTTGTTGGTGACACTCAGGAGGCAGAAATTCAGACATCTGTCTTGGGAGTACTTGGGCAGTTTTGGACTTCTCTACAGGCTAAGCAGGTAAGAGAATTTTCTGCTGGCTGTGAGAGGCTGTTGCATTGTGTATTTATTGTTAAGCTGTTTTACTTAAGATGAAGATTTTCTGTAAAGCACAGTGTAACTGCTGCCCATCTGCTCTTAGATGGTTTATGTATGAGGCAGGTGTGTGCTCTGGCAAGCGGGGCTTGAGCGTGCCTGAATGTTACATGTATAGCTCTTTGTTACTCCATCTGTCACTGTCACATTCAGACTTGTTTAACAGGAAGTCTGAAATGCCTCATTCTGATTTGTAGCAGTTTAAAATTTGGCTGTTTAAAATCTTGAACGTGAACAAAACTCCTGGCGATTTAATGATTTAGCATGTGAAAACTCACAGAGCTGGTAACCCTCCTCCTAGAGTTGGGATCAAGTTGGTAAGGTGACTCTGTACCTGTTTGTCCCTGCAGTTTCAGTGAAGAAAAAAGAATTGCCATGGTTCATATTCTGGATAAACAGGAGTTCGATAGTTGGGGGAGAAGTACCACCATTGTGCCCATTAGAGGTCTCTTCCAACCTCAACCATTCTGTGAAGATGTTAAGTGAAAATAAATAGTTTCAATAGTCTTTAGCTGTTTGAGACTGGAAGAAATAGATGAGGGATAGGAAATGCTGGAGCACCTCTGCTATGAGGATAGGCTCTTCAGCCTGGAGAAGGGAAGGCTTTGAGGAGACCTTGTAGTGGCTTTCCAATATCTGAAGGGAGCCTACAGGAAGGCTGGGGGGGGACTATTTACAAGGTCTAGTAATGTCAGGACAAGGGGTAATGGGTTTAAACTGGAAGAGGGGAGATTTAGACTGGATGTTAGGAGGAAGTTCTTTACAGTGAGGGTGGAAGACACCGGAATGGGTTGCCCAGGGAGGCTGTGGATGCTTCCTCCCTGGGGGCGTTTAAGGCCAGGCTGGATGAGGCCTTGAGCAGCCTGCTGTAGTGGGAGGTGTCCCTGCCTATGGCAGGGGGTTGGAGCTGGATGATCCTTGAGGTCCCTTCCAACCTAAACCATTCTATGATACTACTGATAAAAAATGGTCTTATAAAATGTCACTGGCTAGAAATATTTATCTGACTTGTAATATTTATTTTGCTGCTCACAGTGTGCTGGTTTATGTGTGTGAAGTTAGGCTAAGGATTTTGGAATGCTTCTGCAACTTAAAGAATTTAAAGTAGTAACTTCATAAGCTAAACTGCAGTGTTACTAATATCTTGTTATCTGCCAAAGGTCTCAGAGGAGCCATGTCTCCAGCAGACACTGTGTTTATTACTTCACCTTTTGGAATATTTCATCCAAGCATTAGATGCTCAACTGATCACTCAGGTAAAAACAGAACAAAAAAACCAAAGCAAACCCCAAGAAAACCAACCAAAAAAAAAACCCAACAACAACTACACAAAAACCAAACCACAAACTCCCTGCAAAACCCCCAAAACTTTTGAATAATTTACTTAATGAAAACCAATTCCTCTGTGATTTAATGAATTGTTTCAGAGTTTGTCCTTCACTTAATACATGGAGGTTCCTAATTTTATTTCTTCCTTGATTATTTTCCTGGTCTTTAAAGCAAGCATATGGCACTTTGATTATTGTTTTGAGACTCCCTCTACTCTGTAAGGTAACAGAGATCTATGGATATGCCACAGAGCATACTTGTTTCTTTCTGAAATGTGCTGCAGCTTCATCTTAACCAGATCTATTCTTACTTCCTATTATCTTCTGTTTTCTAAAAGTGTTATCCTCAGATATAAAGATGAGGTGCTCTCACCTATACTGTCTGATGGAGCTTTGCTGGGGTGTCTTCTGCAGGTGGTTCTGCTGCAGTCTTCTCTCTTCCAGCTGGATCCACCTGATCATGTTCGTCTAGTGATGGTAGATTTTCTGTCTTCTGTGGGAAAGGTGTTTATACCACAAGAAGCACAGGTAAATATAACTGTGGCCTTAGTATTTTTTTTTTCAGTCCTAATGAAAAGATATATTTAGATCTAAAGTTAAAAGATTGAGTTCATTAAATACCTACAGGAGTGTCAGGACAGAGTGATCTTGGAGACTTAGTAATGGTCTTTGGCAGTTTTATTTTTTTGCTGAGATGTGCTGAATATATGCAGGATGCCTGGCTTCATTTGCTTGTTGTTTCTCACCAGTCAGAAAGGTCTGGCATTTGAAACTCCGAGAAAGAACAGAACTTGTCACCTCCCTGTTGTTTTGTTTGTTGTTTTGGTTTGTTTTTTTTTTTCCTTTCTGGACAGGGCAGTGGCACTCTGGCATTTCACAAACATTTCCTTCAACCTTTAAGTAATTCTTTACTGGTAAATCAATCATGATGGTAAGGTAAGCACCACTCTGTGGAACTGATAGGCATTTCTTCCTCTTCCAGAGGCAAGTTGTACCCCAGCTGTCGTGTTTGTTTGCCTCTCTGCTTGCTGACCAGACCTGGCTGATTCAGCAGCATGCACTGGAGGCATTCACACGTTTTGCAGAGGTAAGCACAGCAGAACTCTGGCTGCAGGTACTGGCTCTGTCTGAAACGTTTGCTGCTCTTCACTATTGTGCATCACAGGTAATGAGGGCTGATGCAGCTTTAAGTGATTCAGGAAGAAGAAGCACTGGTTGCAACAGGGAAGAGATGACACAGAAGCATTTTTCTACTTTATAGCTTTGTTAATATGGATGTACTGAACAACTATCACTCAACATTTCTGACAGGAAACGAGCCACGAGGATGTTGTTCCTCAGTGCCTGAATTCTGAAGAAGCTAAGAACAAAGTTGTTAGTTTTCTCGCTAAGGTATGTGTGTTGCTGGACCCTTTTACTGCTCTCATAGTTGATGTGCACAGCCATTACAAGCGGTACACACCTACAACATCTGCATGGTGATTAAGTTTAAAATAAATTATTCTGTTAACTGGGATCTGGTTGAACTTTCCTACTTACTTTAATCAGTAGATTCAACAACTACCACTCCTATGCACCCTGCTCTTCCAGTACTTCCCACCTTTGCCTTAAATGCTTTGGATTTTTCCTCTTTAAATGAAAAACGTACAACAGTTATGAAAAATGTACAACAATAACTGTGCTAGCAGAGCACTTATCCCTGTCTTTCATCATTTGGTTTCTGTGATTTCCTTCCCTGTTACTCCTGGATCAGTTTCTGAAAGCTAAATGAACCTGCACGAAACATTTTAGTCCTCCTTGCAGGTTAGAAAAAACACCCATAGGAGCAGATGGCTCTTCATGCAGAGCAGAGACAAGGGGGCAGATAGGGCGGTTATCATGCTGTAACCAAAGGGAGGGTGGCAGGCTTTTGACAAACAAGATATTTGCTGATGAGCTCGTGGCTGCCAGTGGTGCTACACCAGAGTTGTAGATAACTTCAGTCTCTAGCTCAGAAGTTTGCGAGATCCTGGATTTGCCTGTTAAGATCTCTCCTGCCCTCCTCTTTGTTCTAGCATATAAATGGAGCCTATGAAGGTAATGCTGTCTTGGTTTAGTTACCTCTCCTGGGGCTTTCTCCCTAGACGAGGCAAGTAGAAGAGCCAAGGGAAGCACGAACAGAACGCCTGAAGCAGGAAAGGATTATCTGCAGTGCACAGTTCAAGAAAATGAATGAAGAACTGGAGTCAACAGGAGAGGTAGGTGCACTTCTTTAAATTATCTAGGCTCTACTGTCAGTTCCTCTTAAGTTCTGGGAAACATCTAAAGAGATTTGAGATAGTCTTGCTGCCCCTGTGTTCTATGTGCACTCCTGGGCCTTAATATTATACCTGAATGATCTGCATTGCCTGCCAGTTGGCAAGATCTCTCACAAGGCAGGGGAGGAGTCTCCTGCAGCTTCTCTCCAGATAAAGGTTTTCTTGCATTTGGATGAAGACTTCTGTAGAACATTACAAATGATGTCTCATGTTTACTTAAATCTGCAGCCTCTGGCAAAACGAGCATGTCACCCGCCCTCTGAGGAGCAGTATAAGGCAGCAGTAGGCAAGATGGAGAGAGCAGTGGAGGCTGTGAAGCTGCTGCTCCAGAAAGGTTCACCGCCTGCTTGGCTTGCAGTGAAACTGGAGGCTCTACGTACAGCTATAGCCACCCTCAGAGACAGCGTGCGATAAGGTGCTCAGCAGGTCTGAGACAGTAACACAGCTCAGCTCCCTGTTCTGAGGGAAGAGATGCCTTTGCATGTGACTGCTGCAGAAGAGAAAGCTGTGATGCTGGACCATGCTCTGCTGGGTCTTGGTTAGTGTGCCAAAAGGACCTGAGGTGCAAGATGTTGGCCTGAATTTCAGTTACCTGGCTGGAAGGACTGAAAGGTTTTAAGACACTGTTGTGCATCCAAGCTCTCCGTTTGTATATTGCTGGTGTAGAGCTCACTCTACTAAGCTATTTTGTACTGATGATAAACATCTTTGTATTGAAAATACAGTCCCATGAAATGTTTGAGTTGGTTCTAACAGCAGCAATTACTTTTGTTCCTGTTCTGTACAAGTGACCAGGCAGTAGGTTTTTATCTTTATTTTAAAATGCACTCCATGATCGCTTAAGGCTCTCTGCTGTTCTCTGAATGTACCTCTACTGCTGATTCCACTCCATACTAGGGTCATCTCATGAACATATTGTTACTGGTCGCAGTTAGGAGCAGAAAGCAAGGGGCACTTAAGCAGTTTGCATGCAGTGGTCCTTCACTGCATGGTTCCTCCCACCTCTTATGCCTTCCACTGACAGAATTACATAAACAGAAATAAGTTGAGTAACTGAAAATTCATCTTAAAATTGTAGCTAAAATGTTAAAAGGAGACATTTCTAAGGGCTTTAATTTTGTGTGGAAAGGAGGGGAAAAAAGGAAACCCGAGAAAAAGGCACACCAGCCAAGGAACTCAGTGTGACTTTCATTTATTGTCAGCAGTTTTTTCTGAGCAGGGATGAGTTCTGGCACAATCAGTTATACCACTCTTGGCCTCCAGCAGCAACTCAGCACCAACAGACCCATCACACTGTTCCTCTGTCTAGTGGCAGTGGCATGCACCACAGCTGGACATATTGCTTGAGTACAGGCCTCATCCCTGCAAGTTTTGGCACAGACTGGAAAAGAACATCCATTGCAGGACGTCAGGCCCCACAGGGTCTTGTGGCTGCTGCAGCAAGTGCCTGCCCTCTGGCCCAAGCAGCACTGAGGTACTCATCTGTTTTATTTTGGGAAGCAGCAACTTCTCTTGCAGAATCCAGCACATCACACATTGCCTTTGTCACTTTCAGTCCTGTCACCAGTTAGTAACATCTTCCCAGTTCAGTTCCTCCTCTTCACCCCAGCCTGCAGCTTCAGCCTAGAATCACACAGAGTTACCAACATCATAGAATCATAGAACTGTTTTGGTTGGAAAAAGACCTGTAAGGTCCAACTGTCAACCTAACACCACCATGGCCATTAAACTATGTCCTGAAGTGCCACGGCCACACTTTTTGAATGCAACCAGGTATGGTGATTGTCTTCCAGTGCCTGACCACTCTTTCAGTAAAGACATTTTTCTTAATATCCAATGTAAACCTCCCCTGACACAATTTCAGGCTATTTCCTCTCATGCTATCACCTGACACTAGGGTGGAGAGACCAACCTCCACCTCACCACAATCTCCTTTCCAGTAGCTGTAGAGAGCTTGGGTGCTGTATTCCTATCCTGAGTATAGTCACAGGAGCCAGGCAGCTGCAAGGGCAGAGCAAGACAGGAGCTTCCAGCATTCTGGATGACTAAGACCAATAGTGAAGTGCCAGCATTTGCACTTTTCTGTTTTAAAAGTTCTTTAACTTCAAAAGGAAACACCTTAAGGACAAGAGCAAACTCAGAGGGAGAGTCTTTTTTTTTCTTAAAATTGAAGCAAGAGTTCCTTGTACCACAATCGTTTTTGCATTAAGAACAGGATGCTGTCAACTAGATGCTTCCTTTCCCCTTAGTAGCAGCTGTTGTCCTGTTGTATGCTGATGCTGTGAGGCTGTCACTTGTACACAACATCACAGCAAGTGACTCTCCCCTCTGAATGGGGGTGATAGCACAACAGCATCTCAAAATATCAAGCGAGCTATTTTTGAATGTTGTAAACAATTTTAATCTACATCTATGGCTCCTCTACCCGTGCTGCCTGCTACCCCTGGGGTAGCTCTCTTGAGGGTGAATCAGCAAAACAACTTGAAATCAACACCTATTCCCTAGCTAAGTTTCGTGGTGCAGGTAAGCAATATTGGCAATGACACCTTCCCTCTGTGGAAACAAAAGCAAGCCCTGGAGTCTCTGTGATGAGGCTAGAGGGAATTCACTGCCTGGTTAGGTGCAGGTTTCCAACACCTGTGCTTCTCTGAAATGAAGAAATGTCTCCATTCTTTCATGAAAACAAAGCACCCAAAAAGCTTTAATCTGTACCCCTGAGGTACCTGTTCCCTGGCCCTTTATTTACAATGCTATTAGGTCTCCCTACAAGAGCCAGGAGCAACAGTGAGACCTGAGCATTCTTTCATGCCTGCAAACCTCATCTTGGTTGTGCATGGGGCCATGTCTGTTCAGCAGGCAGGATCCAGCCTTGTTTTTCACTTGTCCTAGTGTAGGCACCCAAGCTGCAGCAGCACAAATTGAAAACTGGAGCTAGAACTTGGTTGATGCCTTGCAAAAGTTGTCCATTCCCTCACCTGTACTAAGAGCCTTCTGAATTACCTGCTGCCCGATATGCATCATTCAGAGACCAGCATCTTGTATTCACAGGTAAAGAATCAGATGCACAGATATGTGCTGCTGACATTTCTTCGGGTTCTCCACCCTCTGATTAAGGAGCTGCTGGTGTTAAAACTGTGTTGGGCCATATGTGCATGCTTTAGGATCCTCTAAAGTGTGCAGTCCCTTAAACCCCGCTATCGCCTCTTACCTCAACAATGTCAGCTGCTGCAAATTTGGATGAAAACAGCACATTCTGGGAAGCACCTTCTCTGCTGGATGCTACACCACAGTGACTGGGCACAACTGCGTCTGTCCTCACTTCAGGTAAAATCAAGACAGATGAAGAAGGTTTAATGTCTGGGATCATGTCAGCAAACCAGTCCAGTTCAGGGTCTTGTACAGGTTTCCTCTTTACTTTGATTGTGAATTCTTCTCCTAGGCCAGACTCTGATGCTGACTTCAACCTTTCCTGAAAGGTTGCTTTTCGCAGCACAGTTTCTCCCCGTTGTTGATGCTGATCCCACTTGTTGCTCCAGGTGTTTTCAGGGCAGGGCTCAGTGGGGAGATTCAGCCTGAGGTTTCTGAATTCTTTGCTCAATTGGTGGGTAGCTGGCAGAGGCCTTAGCATCTCGACTGCATCAGCTTGTGTCACAGTGAGGCAGTTTACTGAAGACAGTTCAGGACTAGGGCTGCTGGGCTCACAATCTTCCCAGGGCTTTTCCTCTATGTCATGTTCAGCAAAATAAGGTTCCACCCTGCCTTGCAGCTCTCTGGTCCGAATTTGAATGTTCACAGTTTTCTCAGTGTCTATCTCCTCTGGTTCACTCCAGTCTGGCCACTCCTCTGTGGGCTTTTCAGAGGTAGTCAAGGAATTCTTGTTGCTCCCTGGCGTATTAACACTTCCAGGAATTCCATTCAGGGAGGACTGAGTGTCTTGCTCACCTGTGGAACACAAAGGTATTATCATATACACATTTGGAGAGAGCAAGTGTACAGAGCTGTGCCTAGAGCTTGACATCACAGGCACCACGTGGCACAGAAATAAGCCAGTAAAGCAGACCGGAAAGAGGCTTTGGTGCTGAACTCCTCTCAGCCAGAAAGCACAGCCACCTGCCTGCCTGTGAAAGAGGGTGCTCATCTCAGAGCACTGTGGCAATAAAGACAGACTGCTGATAGGCTATAAGTGACTGAAAATGCCCATGAAATTACACTGAGGCAGCTTCTGAGGGCAGAGAACAACATGACCTATAAATCTAGCATGTGCTAAACTGTGGGAGGGGTGAAAGCAGCAGAGAACATGCTGCAAGGAAACAAAATGGAGCCAGACAGCTGCCCAAGTAATGGTTCCTTAGGAAGTCATACATCAGTCTTCCTTCAGTGCCACCTTCCTTGGTTCACTGAATCTCCTTCAGTTCAGCATGTAGGGAAAACTAGCATCTTTTCCAGTACCTACTTCATTTGTAGGGCACTTGGTTTCTAAAAAGGAAGAGCCAGGGCAAAGCTTTACCTGTCTTTAAAGACAGTGGATTGTCCTGTCGCACAGAAGGCTTCTTGGCAGGTATACTTCCAGCAGCTGGGAACATACTAGAATGGTTTTTCAAGGTCCAAGAAGTCTGATTTCTCTGATTGCTTACAGCATGACGTGGGGACCCTGCAAGACAGAAGAGGAGAAAGGACACCAGGTCCACAAGGTGTGTTGTCAGTTTTATCTGAATCTGCCCACAGTACTGAATGTTGCTAGTTACAATACTGACAAGCAATGCTGAGGGAAGGCTGGGGCAACAGTGCAACAGCAGCACCTCCTGAACTGTACCTCACAAAATACTCCTCTGTGCTTGCTATCTGCAGCTCTGCCAGCATAGTTTGGGCAGTTTCTGCTGATGTGTTCTTTCAAGAAACACACAATGAACAAAATTATTGTAATCAGAGGAGATGCTTAAGGAATGCTGTCTCTGGCACTGGGCTGGGTCCAACCCCCAGCCTCACCCTGCTTCACCCAAATGCACAGCACTGATAGTCCCAGTGGTTCACAGCATGAGCAAACTCACATGACTCACAAACCCTCCTTTTTTGCCTGGACAGGAACAAGGTAGCTTACAAAAACAAGAGTCTATGCTGCAGGTCCTGTGACAGCCTCCCTTGTACCACCTCAAGGCGAGATGAGGTGGCCAGAGTCACCACCCTGCATGGAAGCTGCACAAGGCTGATTTGCTTCACTAGGTCAGTGATGACAGTTTGGCACCCAGTTGCTTGGAGGGAGCTGTGGCAGTTATTGACCAGAGCTGGCCTCGGCTGTGTGAGGCCCTGTGGCCACCATCTCAAAACAGCATAGTGTGGGCCAGTGGCTCACCTCCATTCCCAGCCAGTTGTGCTTGCCTAGGCTGTAGTTACCAGCACAGCCAAAGATGCAGGGCCTGTGGTACTGGAAAGGACACTCAAAACCTGCCCCCTCCCCATAATGCCCCAAGAAAAGGCCCTGCTTCAGCAGCAGGAGGTCCTGCTTTGGACTCAATTTCTGGAGATCCCTTCCAACCTCTACTGTTCTATGATTCTGTACATCCTTTTAGAAGCTTCAGCAACTAGCTTATGAAGCCTCATGTGTCTGGCCTGCAGGACTGTTTTGTTCTGCAAGTCCTCTCTCACTGCTGAGAATGAAGTTGGTTTTTCAGTTTTTTTTCAGTAGCTGAGTCTAATTTAAAATCTCTTCAAAATAAACCTGGGGTTAGCATGCGATCCAAACGCTAAAATAACGTGAAGAAAAGTAACGCCATGGGCCGGGCACAGATTTTAATCAAGGCTGGTAGCTGTCAGTACACATATCACCAACACTGATGCTTCAGTTGAGCTCTATCACGTTTCACTTTGTGCCTCTACACCTACAGTAGAAAAAAAAGCCAACTGCCTCCAGTCACAGCCATTCTAGGTTGGAATATCCAGCAAAGCTCTCTCTTTGTACACTTGGTTCTGAGTGATCTGGCAGGTGCCAAGTCTTCACTTGGATTAGCTGAAAAGTCTCCTGAGAGCTGATAAAATAGGGAAGTTCGTATTCCTTTTCCAATCTATGAATAGAAATGGGGGGGGAGGATGAGATGTACTGTTTTTACAAACATGAAGGATAGAGGGAATATTAAGCAATTACCTGCTTCAGAAGAGCAGTAGTTTTTTCACAAACACACACCCTTAATCTTTACTTACAGAGATTCTTAAGAGATTGATTTTTTTTTCCATTATTTCCTACATGTCAAATGATGGTTGAACTCCAAGATCTTAGAGGGTTTCTTTCCAACCAAAATGATCACTTCTGTATCTACAAACAGCACCTCGTTTGGAATTGAAGTTTAGCTGCCAATTAGCTTGTTTTCAATTAACTATCCAAGAAACTCTGCCTCCACTGCTTGGGCAGAATGGCAGAGAACCCCAAGAACACTGTGAGCATGTTGTTTACCTTCTGGGGAGAGATCAGCTGTTTTCATGAAACTTGGTGCAGAGCTCTTGAAAATCTTTGTTCTTTCTCCACCTACAACCACTTCAGGTCCCAGCAGGGAGACAAGAACTGCTAAGCTGTGCAGCGTTATTGCAACGATAGAGTCACTGGTATCCCGAAGGCCCAGCAGTACCTACAGCAAGAATATAATCATGTTACCAAGAACAGACAATTCTGCTTTTTTGACTTCTTTCCCCTTGAAATGTTATATTTGCAGCAAATTTCATGTCCATAATCTCCCACAGCACTCATCAGAGCCTGGACATTATTCTGTAGCATGGAATAAGCCTTCTCTTCGATGAGCTAAAAAGGGTGGCTGACCTTAGTGCCAGGAAACCCTGAGCTTGGGCTGATTCCTCCTCCATTCTTGATAGCTGTGGTGTGAAACAAACACAACCTCCTATTGTGAGGCTGCCAGTCAAGGCTGTAACTGACCTTGGGCTCAGACCCTTTTTCAGTGGTGCCTGGTGATAGGATAGGAGGCAAAGGGCACAAACAAGAACAGAGGAGGTTTCACGTAAGGAAAAACTTCTTGATTCTCAGGGTGCTGGAGCACTGGACCAGGCTGCCCAGACAGGCTGGAGTCTTCTTCTCTAGAGACTTTCAAAATCCACCTCAGCCACCTGCTCTGGATGACCCTCCTTTAGCAATGAGGGTTGAACTAGATGATATCCAGAGGTCACTTCCCATCCACGTGATGCTGGGATTCTGTACTGACACAAGCTGTGCGTGTGACAGAGGGCACCAGGTTTAACAAAACCAGGCCAGGATTGAGTATAAGGGTTAGGGCTTGCATGGAAAGGAGGTTGCAGGCTGTCTGTGGCCAGCACTAAGAGATTAAAGCTAAGGACCAACCCAAGCAACAGCACTCCTGTATTCCAGGCTACAGTGTGTGCTGTTTTGCTGTGCCTAACCTGGGGCAATATGATGTTCTTCAACTCTTCCTGGGAGAACAGCTCTGCGTAGGCATGAATGTGAGACAGCAACACCATTCGAACATGCTCCTCATGAACCTCAAACAGCTTCAGCAGCACAGGAATGACGTGTGTCTGGAACAAGGCTGGTGACAGGAGGCAGCTGGTCTGGCTCTCTCCACTTTGCTCTAGGAAGGGAGGTGAAGATGGGAAAAGGCTGCTTCAGCAATGACAGCTCACTCAGGAGCTACTCCCTGAGAAACCACAGCAGACTCAGCTGCCAACACAGCTTTTTAGGGATGTTAAGAGACGGACAGGAGGAGAGGTGGCAATGCCCACATCCAATGCTCAGGCAGTCACAAGATAGGTACTGCTCAGCTGAGACACCAGTGGCTATTTAGGAAGCCTTTAAGAGAAGGGGGTCAAACAGCAGGGACAGAGATTGCTGAAGATCCAGCAAGGCACGTTGAGCACGTCTGACAGGAGAGAAGAGACTGAGCACCTGTACACGAGTGCAGTGGTTGGAGACAAAGGGCAGGCAGAGGATAACTGAGAAGAGGGAAAGCCAATGGGAAAGCCTGAGGTGACACAGAAACCTGGGAAAGAGCCCAGGCGATTTCCAATGCTCCTTCCAGCATCAGCAGAGCAGTGGACAGCACAAGGAAGCACACAGCTGCCCTTTCCACTTCTGCATGTTACAGTATTTGTTCTGGTTAAATAAATGTCACTGTTCCCTCAAATCAATGGAGCCACTGCTCTGAATTCATTCCAAACCTGTCAGTAATAACTGGGGTGAGATTAAGTATTTAAAGGTCACCTTTCTTTGGACCCAGCAGATGAGGAAGAAAACTCTTGACAGCTACAGGTTCTGCAAACACGAGCTGATTGAGTAGAAGAGGCACCAGCCGTGATGCGATCAGCTCCTCTGACAAGCCGGCCACCCTGTCCAGCAGGAATCTGCATTCCAGGAGAAAGCAATTAGTATGGAGGCAGCCTTCCATGCTTTCCTGGCTGTTTCCCTTCACACTGCTCCAGCCTCTGTGTCTGTTTCTGTCTCATCTCCTACAGACACTATCCCATCACAGCCTCTGGCTCTGCATGTAGTCTAAGCCAGAAGGACAAGGGTCTGGCCTGCCTGAGGCTTTCAGGCAAAGGTAACATGGAACAGAGGCAGAGACACACCCTGTAAAACCCTACACGAGATTCATGGGCTGTCAGAAGTGCATCCAGAAGTACCACCACACCCACAGCTGGCACACAAAGGCTCCCCACTCCAAGAAGCTGCCTGCTGCTGTGGCATCAAAACTGCCTCAGAGCTGCTGTCTCCCATGAAGTGCTATAAGGTTACTACTGCAGAAGAGTTGTCCTCTCACCTCACAGCCTGGTGCACTGAAAAAATTCTCCTCTTGCTTAAGAAAAGCCTTCTCTGCCCACCAAACGAGGCAAGCTGCCCTTGCAAAAAGTGAATCTCACTTTGAAACTACTTCCATTTAATGCATTTTAGGAGTGGCCAACAGAGCACGGGTTGTGGTTACTTCAGGCACGGAGTTTACTTTGTGCAACTGCTCTTCCTGGTAGCATTTTCATTTTTAAAATACCAGTAGCAGTTACTGCTGCTCTGTAGGCCTGGAGGAGACCAAGAGCAAGACTGCACATGCTGTGAAGGCCTCTCTGTCTAATACAGGGGCAACACTGCTCTGTCTTGAAGGGAGTATTCGTTCCCTCCCTTGGTAAACACAGCTGTTAGATATAGAATCACAGAATAGTTTAGGTTGGAAGGGACCTCAAAGATCATCTGGTTCCAACCCCACACCATAGGCAGGGACACCTCCCAGCAGAACAGGTTGCTCAAGGCCTAATGCAACCTGGCCTTGAACCCCTCCAGGGAGGGAGCAGCCACAACACCCCATGGCAACTTGTGCCAGTGTCTCACCACCCTCACTGGAAACAACCCTTTCCTAATATCTAGTTTGAATCTCCCCTCTGCCAGTTTAAACCCATTACCCCTTGTCCTGTCTTTACAAGACTTTGTAAATAGTCCCTCCCCAGTCTTCCTGTAAGCCCCCTTCAGATACTGGAAGGCTACTATGAGGTCTCCTCGAAGCTTTCTCTTCTCCTCTTGCATCCTTCACTTAGTCTCACACTAGTGAGAAAGGAAAAGAGCTGTGTAAGAACACCCTAGCTCCTTTGTAAGGAAACAAAGAAAGAACAACTCAGTTTCTCCTTTTTTCAGGCCCAGACAAAGCCATGGCTACAGAGCCACAGAGCCTTTCGCTTCCACAACACTTCTTGAGGACCACACCAACAGGATTTCCTGCAGATGCTGCACTGCTGCAGCCAAGACATTCGTTACATACAGCAGCTTTACCCAGTCTGGGCTGGCTCTATAGGATCAATTCACCCAACCTGTCTTGTTGGAAAGCCTCTCATTGGCAGCTTACAAGATTTGCATAAAAGGAAAAAACCTGCAGCCTCAAGACATGCCTGGTGCTGGATTTCCCATTCTTGCAAAGTCACATCTAAGCTATTTCTAAGAATGAGGCAGGGGAAAGGTTGGGGGTTTTGCAGCACATTAAAAGAAGCTCTCATATTTTAGAGTGCTTTGAAGTAGGGCAAGCAGATGGCCTTTGTCTGCAGTAGAAAGACCCCAGGACAGCTCCAGTGAGGACCAGCTGAGCAGAGCTTGAGCAGATATGCTTAGACTGTGATTCCTCCTCTACTGTACCACTACAGCACACAGATGGGCTTTTCAAACGATTCAAGCTGAGCCTTGGTGCAATGGGAGATGGGACAGTGCTGCTGGATGAGTGGGAGAGAACCTGGTTAACATAATGCTGCTGTTATATACGGATAACATAACAGAAGTTATGCCCTCACAACATGCATTAGCTCAATTAAAACGTGAACAAGGGAACAATTCTTTCCTTTTCATGTCCCTGTGCCCCTGGGATGGCTTCCCTTCTTGGCCCTGCAGATACTCCGCCCAGCTGCTAGCAAGCAGACAGGACTCAGAGAAGCACCCCTGAAGTGACACATGCCACTACAGGCCTATTTCTAACCAGTTCGCCAGCAACACTGCTGGGGCTGTAGCAAGTCAAACACTGCTGTGTGTACAGCTGTGCGCAGCAGCACTCTGCAGGCCAGAGAGTGTGTAATGATGCAGAGCCCACCAGGTACTGCTGCTCCCAAACACCAAATCATGCATGAGAAACTGGGGAAGGAGGGAATGAAAAGAATCTCCTCTGATGCGATCATTACTTTGGCTGGAGTACCCAAAATATTAGAGAGCTTGCAGTGTTTTGCCAAAGCAATCAGTCTGCCACCTGAGGAGCTACCTCTCTGGCCACCAGCCTTCCCAGGTTCCCTCACAATCCCATTTGGCAGAAGTATTTCTGAAGTAAGAAGCTTCCAGATGACACTTCCCTCACTTACTTGAAAAATTCTGTTTTTTCCTCCTCAGACTTTAATGTTAAGGTCTTCAGAAAATTCACAACTTCCAGAAAATCATTCCTAAGCACAAAAATGAAGGCTGTCAAATGTGATCCTTATTGATGCTAAACCCACCCACAACTGAAGAGACAGCAAATCCCCATCCTTCATTTAGCAGTGAGTACTAGACAGAGGAACACAACTCAAGTGCTAGTGGACCATGGACATCAGCATGGTGCTAAGACTACCTAACCCAAAAGCTGTCCTTTGAACCCAGTAGTTCACAGGGAGATCTCACCAATGCATCATGAGCTGCATTTGACCATCTGACTAGGGCAACAAGGAGAGCAAAGTGCCACCCTATGCTACCACCTAGAGCAGCACTGAGGTGACAGCTGACAGCTCTGTGTGGCTATCTGAAAGCCCGCTTTGCTCTGGCAGTATCACTAACGATTTTCTGTTCTAGAACATTTCCCACCACCTCCTACAAGCTTGGGGAGATCCACCTGACTGTGTGTGACTACAGGACACATTTCTGACACCACCTCGTTTGGAAGGCTGATAATGCTTTCTTAATTTAAGGCATATCCTTGTCAAAGATCCCTGAAAGTGGGCAAGATTAAGTCTGCACACCCCACCTGATGATTAATGCACCTTCACAGAGGTCACACAGCTGCTACACAGCAACAAGCAGTATCAAGACATACCCAGACAGGCAAAGATATTCTTTCCCTTACCTGAAGAACTCATGAGACAATAAGCTGGACAGTGGTGGACGAGACTTTGGGTCTGGATTCAGCAGTGTACAGTGCAAGGTTTGCTGAAAGCTGGAGAGAATATCTGCTGAAACTGAAATCCAGAGCACCTGCAGTTAGATTTCCCCCTCAGCACTGAATAGGCTATGTTCAGAAGTCCTCCACCCTCCCATAACCTTATTTTTATCTCCTATTTTATCCCTAGAGGAAGAGAAAACAGCATTTCAACAGCATTTCCATTTCTCCTCCAAAGCTGCTTGGATATCAGGGAATGTCTGCTGCCCTCCCAAAAGGCTTCCTGCTCTGCTAAGACACAGCACCTCCAGCTCAGCTGTGGTACACGACACCCACATGCCTGCCTCCACAGCACTTGATGGAGCAGCTGCTGGGGCAGGACCAAGCAAACTTCTGACTGCTGCACTCACGTTACACAGGCTGGTGACCTCCAGCCATCAGGCCACATTCAGATGCAGGAAAAGGGGAAAACAGCAGAAGCCAAAGTCTGTGTTTTAACTTGGCAAATAAAGAACAATGGCAACTGAACCTGCAACATCTCTGCCAGCTGAAGCACACCTGACAGCTGCAGCACATGGCAAATGGCTCGGCACACACAAGAAAGAAGCTAGAGAGGCCTGCTGACAGCAAACCAGAGAGGTTTCATTCCTCACCCTGATCATCTAGGGCCGTCAGGAGATTTTCAACCATTGCTCCAAAGGCGTAGGCATCCCTCGCGTGCCCACAGCTGTTGGGCAGAATTTTGAACTCTGCAGACTGAAAATAAACCCAAGAAGATCAGCAAGGAAGGAGTTAATTAAATACTTGGTAGTTTCCAGAAGTCTCTATCCCTGTCCCCACCATATACACTCTCCAATTCCTTTTATAGCACCAGAGCTCCACTAAGTACCCTACAGGTATTTGCTAAAATCACCTCCACTGACTGGGGAGTTTATAACCCAAAGGAGAAACTACCTAACCATGGAACGGCTCCCTGGTGAATGCACACAGCAACTGCAGCTTCCAACATTTCTATGGAAACAGGATTGTCAGAGGGAGAAAGAGCTCCTCCAGCAAGGCGCAGGATGCTTAAGACATAGGAGGTGCCTAACAAGTGACAGACAGGCTGTTACAGAGCTGCACACCCTTGGGACCACAGTGCTCTGGACAATCTCACCAACTACTCTAATTTTGCAAAGCTTTGGTGATGTAGAAGCATTAAAGCGTGAAAAAAACCCTCAGAACCTGCTGTTCCATCACTTCCCTGTGCACAACACCATTCACCAATCAGAGACGGGACGGAAGAACAAGAGTAAACCTCAGATTTTATCCAACAGTCACTTCCTACCATTCAGGCATAAGGAAATAAAATGTGTGAATGAAAACTATTTGCTAAGCATTGCACTTTTACTCCTTACCACAAGAAGTTCCTCCAGCAAGGGATGTTACTCACCATCTCCTCACAAGGGATGCACGACTGGTCTCGTACTGACTTGACCTGACAGAGGAACTGCGAGGAGAGAAGAGATATGAGTTGCTCCAGGCACTTCTTTGTGCTCTGTGGAACAGGTTCTTCCCACAGGTCAGGGCTGAAGAGGTGGCAGAAGTCTGCCCCTGCACCTTGAGCTGGCCACAAGGGCAGGCTGTGTTGTGGAGAGGAAGCACAAATGGAGCAGGCATGAAGTACCAATCTGACAGGGTACTGAAGCCAGCTCACCCCTTCAGTCCTCATCCTACCATCCCCATGGAGCTGCTCCAATGGGGAGAGGATTCAAGGAGCTTTAGCAGTCAGGTTTTACTGCCATGCTCTTGGCATTGTTGTGCAGCACCTGGCACGTCTACCTGATGCCTTCTGAAAGGTGACGCACGCTAGGGACACTCAACACAGTTCTTGAAGAATCTGTAGGTCCTCTGGGAGATGAAGAAATACACATTCACAGTGCCAGGCTGCAGCAATGACTCTGCACAGCATGCAGCACAAATCAAACCAGGAATTCTTCCACTAAGACCAGTAACACGTAATGAAGATGCCAGCAAAAACCTAAAGAGTCATTTCAATTCTCTTTCTTATTGATTAGCTCCAACCCAGACCCTTCTGCTCCACATGAAAAGTTTTTTTTAGTTTATTTTCAATCAGACCAGAAGAGCAAAAATTTGTTACTGTGCAAAGTCTTAAACGACCCTCTCTCTCCAGCCAGTCATCTCCTTAGCAAAACTAGCTGCTTTCTGGGGAATTAGCTTGTGTTTATACAGACACTGTAGTTTATACTTAAAGTGTCCTCAGAGCAAAGATTCAGGTCACAGCTGGACATAAGCCAACACATTCAGCAGTAAAGGGCTGGGCCTTCAGTAGTGGAAAGTGGAAAGACTTGGGCCTTCACACCCATAACTGGCCAGCTTCTGCAGGCCATCAAGAGGGTGGCCTTTGCTTGGCTCTTACCTCTGGGGTGGCTTCAGTGAAGTTACAGACTGTTTCCATTCCTCCCAGCTTCCAGTGCCCATCCTCACTTACAAACACAGATGATAAACAGACATTGTTATGGGTTAGGTTTCCCTAAAACATACCAAAAAGAAAACAGAAGAAATAAAAAAGAAAATAACAGGCTTGGGGATAGATAAAGATGTAAATTCTTGATCAGCATTAACAAGGTGCTGTGAGGGGCTGAAGGAAAGCTGTCCAAAAGCACAGAATTCTAAAGGTCCTTTGGGATTTGGTAGGTGACTAGCAGGTACCAGGCAGAAGGGCTGGGGTTCTTGAGTGGACAAAGCTCTAATTGTCACAGCCCTTGTAATGCAACTGTACAACTAGAGAAGATCTCCAGCTATGAACACAAAGATGCAGTCTACGCTGAGATTTATCTGCAGTCCTGGACAAACATATGGTGCCAAAAGAGGAGAGCAGTGACACCAATGTCTGGCATGTGGCAACGACTGTAAATGAACACCAAGGCCAAGCAATTCCATTCCCCTGAAGCAAGCAGCACTACAAGCAGATGGCAATTCATCAGTGGAGACATACTCTCTTTCTTTTAAACCCCACAGCATTTTCAGTCACCCTCCCTCCTACAAAGCAGCAGTGATTTGAGCAATTTCATTCTAAAAGATCAGGTGTGGGCCTGTCTTTTTTGTGAGGAATCAGAAAGGAGATGGTGATCAGGGCAAGCTTAGGGACAGTCTTCTCCTAGTACATTTTACCTGACTCATAAAGAAGCCCGATGAGTGTTGCTAGTGGTACCTACCCTGTCATGGAGGAAGATAAGAGCCAGCAACACATCATAGATCCCAGCACAGATTTCTGCTGAAGAGAGTGTCTCCAGGACCATCTCCAGAGGCTTGACACGCTCTGTAACCAGGTGAATCCCATTTGTTTCCACAGTACAGGAGAGGAAGCGCAGAAGGCAAGGGTGGCGCAAAGTTTTCAGGTGCTTCCGGGAACAAAACCACCTGTTAGATCTCTTCCAAGCCATCTCTCACGGCTGCACAGCTTAGCCTTGTACCATTTCTGCTTGGATTTAGACAGCCCACTCTTTCTCCTCACCACACATTCAGCCCACTCACCCACTCATTGCAGAACCCTTTTAAACACATCTAGCTAAAGTCTTTCACTGAATAAACACAGTATTTTGGAAAGGATCCACCCAAAGAGGACTGGCTGGCTGACTCAGACATGCAGGAGAAGACTGGCACTCTGCAAAGTAACACAGGTATTGCTACATGAACCCTGCTCCCCACCACTACTCACATCTCTGCAGCTGCCACCCCACTCCTACACTCTGCACAGCACTTTCAACCTTTTCTCCTGCCCTCACTCCCCAAGGGCTTGACCCTGATTAACTGATTTCTAGCCCTCTACAGAAAAAAAGGGCCAGCTCTGACCAGCGTGTCCCAGGCAGGCTCTGTGCAGTACCTTGGCTGCTTTGTGAACCTTATCTTCGTTCTCTCGCCTGTAGACAAAGACCGAAGCACGTCTGCCATCTTGCAGCACGGCTGGGTAGATGGCATGTCCTGTTGGCAGTGTGAACGGTGACTCCTCCAGTGTGTAGCTCTTTAAAGCACTGTTCTCTGAGCCCATCACTTGCAGAGTTCAGCTGCTATAGAGGTCCCCTCTCGATGAAAAACAGGCCTTGGGGTGAAGGAAGATTTTTTTTCAGGCAGGCTTAGTTCCAGTGGGTACTGTCCAGCTCACCTTCAGAGCATTTTCTGCAAAGCATGAGACAGTCATCAGGAACCTCCGGATGCCACTATCCTCTCAGCTGAAGGAGAAGAATAAAATCTCCATCCTGTGTCCATGAGTGGGTTCAGATCAACAAGTGGGTAGCTCTACAGCTGTGGAATCATAGAATGGTTTGGATTGGAAGGGACCTTAAAGATTGTTTGCAGAGTTCCAACCTCCTTGCTGTGGGTAGGGGCACCTTCCACTAGACCAGGTTGCTCAAAGCCTCATCCAACCTGGCCTTAAACACCCCTCTGGGCAACCTGTTCACAGTGTCTCACCATCCTTGCTGTAAAGAATTTCCCTCTAAGAGGAGCTAGGACTGTCCTGGCCTCTCTCTCAGCATCATCACCAGATATCACCAGCTCTGCCAGAGATGAACAGACAGTATGGCATCCACAACTAGTCCTTGATGTGACTACCAGCATCCACAGGACACGCCAGTCATGCAGACACCTACTCAAGAGATCAAATTTGGATTAAGCCCAGGCAGCAGTTAGGAACTGTGACTGCCATGGCATTAGTGCACAAGCAGCACCTGTTTGCAGCTTTAAAAGCAGCCATTCCTCCCCTCTTCAAGCCAGAGAAGATTTCAGCGAAGTTACAGTAAGGTAACCCCCTCCAGCAGCACAACCTTTCCTCTTACTCCCAGTTTACCCTCTCCCCACCTGACAAATATTCCATCTGCCTGCCAACCCTTCCTTCCATAGCCTCTGTCAGGAAGAGGCTGGCACAGATTTTTGTGCTGCTTCCTTGCACACAAAGCTGGTAAAACAAACATGCTGATTGTAGAGTTTCTCTCAGAAAGCACTGACCAAGCAGATGCCCTGTAGCCAGGCTTCTGATCAGTCCATGGCCCAGACCCCAAGCACTGCTCTGCACACAGGCTAGCAAATGATCTCTGGTGAGAGAAGATAGAACAACCTCAGTTTTCAGGAGAGGTGGGGAAAAAGCTGACCACTCCCAGGCATTTTGTGCAATTAAGACAATATCATTATAGTGGTTGTTTCCAGACATGTCACGAGGCTTCAGGAAGACACCAGCACAGATGTCTCTATGCTCCATGATCGAGCTGATCCAGCAAATCTGCTTCTCTGCTCCCTGTCCTACATCTCTAGATCTCAGGAGCTCAGAGGTCAGCAGCACCTGGAGCTTTTAGGAGAGAGATGGTTCCCTGGATTCTTCCCAAGGTTTCTGTTAAGAATTAGTTACCTAAATTATTCTCCCCCTCTTCCACAAAATGCCCTACATTTAAGCATGTTAGGATCTGGTGCTTTTATTAAATGTAAATGTGCCAACTGCACAACCTCACTAGCCAAAAGGAGCACTGGGAAGGAGCAGAATGCTGCCTCTTTAATAGGCTTCATACAAACCCCTGCTCATGCATCCTTTAATTGCCTTTGTTAGCTAACTGCTCTGTAACTATCAGGTCCCTACAACTCCAGGTGTGCTGTGGGGAATGGACCCTAGAAACACCAGAGACAGGGGATCCAGAACACACTACAGCTCTTAACTGTTTCATGTGAGCAAATCTTAACCCTCCAGAGTGTACAACCACCACTGTGGTCTGAAATTATTGTTTTGTTTTTATTAAATTGAGCTTCTGTGCCCTGACACACTTAAAATCTAGCACTAAATTAACTACAGAACACTCAACTTCCCATTGTTCTATCCCCTCTGTGGTCAGACATGGGTCTGCACCATTTCAGTGCCAGTTCCTTTAGTGTGATCTTTATGCAGTAAGGAAAAAGCTATAGAAGCCTGAACTGCAGCTCCCCAGCACTATAGAGTGGAGAACAGGTGGAAAAGAAGCACCACACAACAATCAAACATATTTCTAAAAAGGGCTTTCTAGTGAACTCCTTGGCACAGAGGGATTCACAGTGCCCCAGGATGAAGTGGTCCCTGGGAGCTCTGCTTTGGGTCAGCCCAGGTTAACCTTCCACACCTGTGTGCAACAGCACCAGCAGCTCCTCCTGGGTACAGCTGAGTACACTCACCTGCATTCCCTGCTCTTTCCAGCACTGCCTTGTTCCTGTCTCTACTGCAGTTATTGCTCAGTCAGATTTTGCACAAAACCGCTAAAAGTATCTGAGCTGACCTAGTGCCTCATGCTCCTCCAAATACATGTGGACACACTCACCACTGACAACTTTGGCTTTGGAGGCATTCACCGTTCAGAAATATTGTAGCATCAGAGTCATTCAAATAACAGTGATCTACTCCAGCACCACTGCACAACCACCAGCTCCGAATAAGCATCCCTCGCTCCAGGTAACCACCTCTCAGGAGGAGCCCAGCCCCTCTTGGTATCAGGCACTGAGCACCTGGAAGTGAGCAGGTTCTACCAATCAAGCAGCAGTAGCAGACTGCAGAGACACAAGCCATATTTCAAGCTGTGACAGGGTAGGTTTAGAGTAGATAACAGGAAAAAATTCTTTTCAGGGAAAGAGTGGTCAGGCATTGGAATGGGCTGCCCAAGGAGGCAGTTGAGTCACCAGCCTTGGATGTATTTAAAAGTTGTTTGGATGTGGTACTTGGGGATATAGTTTAGGGTGAGCCTTGTAGAATAGGGTTATCAGTTGGACTTGGTGGTCCTGAGGGGCTTTTCCAACCTGAATGTTTCTGTGATTTTTCAGGAATGCATCAGCTGAGAAAGCTGCAGTTGGTTTATTTTCTTCTTCACAGCACTCCAAGACACTCTGGCTGCTGAAACTCTAGTAGGCAAACCATTTGCAAAGGTGTACACCCAGATAGGGCTAAAACACACAGAACTCCCCTGATGCTAAGATAAACTGTCAGTCACACAACTCCAGTGTGTAAGGGGGGTTTGTGGGCTAAGAGCATTACCCACATTTGAACCCTTTAACATCTTGTTTTTCATCAAATGTAAACATGAACACGAGATGTACACACAGCACGCTTTGGGATGGAGAGGAGCCAGAGGGACTAGTAGCTTGGAACAGTTTGAGTTTGCCACTACAAACAGCCGGAATCTCAATTTAGCTTCCTTGTAGTCTGCTACCCCCTCACGTACCAGGTATCCACCCAAAACATACACACTAAGCCATGGTGCTCCACAGCTACAAGTGAGGCAGTTTCCGACTTTCCCTCGCCCTCCACGCCGCTTCCTGTGCCAGCAGAGCCTCCTGGAAGCCGTTGTCAGAGGCGATGGCAGTTTTGCTCCCAAAGTCAGAAAGCTTTTCAACGCGGAAGCTCCCACGTCCAGCGGGCACCTTGCGCAAGCAGCGTCACTAAGGCGGGCAGGTGGGCGATCAATAAGCAACGGCCTCGCAGGGAAAGTATGTGATTTTTTGCACCTTGGGAGGGGCAGCACAACGCTGGACACCAGACAGCGGGACAGGGCAGGCATTTTAACAGGGAGAGCCTCCCGAGAAACAACAGAGGAACACTAGCCAGCGGGAAAAACGCCGCTGCCTACAGCGGCACTGAAAACAACGACAGCTGCCGGTGGGGCGCTTGCTTCCTTCCCGGGAAAGCGAGGTTTTGCCCCCGTCGCAGGTGACACCTGCAAGCTACAAACGCGAGCACCAAGGGAGGACGGTGTCACCACCGTGTGAGCCGGGCTGCCAGGGTCCGCCCTCCGAGAGGCCCGAGGCAGCGACCGCGGCCCAGACGGAGGTCAGAGTGCCCGCACCCCGGCCTCACTCCCCGTGGGCAGCGCCAGGTCGGAGACAGTCTGGACACTCGCTGTCCGGGCGCCAGGGGAGCGGGGCCGCCGGGTCCTCGACCGACCTGGGACGGGTGGAGGAGCAGAGCCCTGGTTACCCTCACCGTCACCCCCATTTCCCCCAGCCCCTCATTAGCGGTCACTCCCATTGGCCTCTACCACCCGCCACTCCCTGCCCCCATCATTCCCGCTGCCTGTCCCCTCCGTCTCGGGCCGCTCCGCACCTGCTCCGCGACGGCCCGAGAGAAGCTGCCGCCGCCGCCTCACTCCCGCCGGCCGCTCTTCCCTCACAGCCCGGCCGCCGACTTGCGCTTCCGGCAAGCGGTGCATCACAGAGGCAGGGAGGCAGAGCGCCACCGGCAGCCTTGCGCGCCCTCTGGCGGCGGGCGGGACGAGACAAAGCGAAGCGTCCGGAAGAGCGATCATCTCGCTTGGGGGCGTGTTCCGCGGAGCGGCAGTGTTCGCTTTTGCTGTGGGACTCGTAGCAGCCGCAGAACACCGACGTGAGCCGCAGGCCAGCCCTGTGTGCGGCTTGGGCTCGGCGCAGCCTCGCGACTGCCTTCTGCGCTGCGATGCAGGCTCCACAGCAGCGGCCAGCGGGCACAGCTCCGCCCGGCCTGCTCCGCCCGGCCTGCTCCGTCCTCCGCGCGCTGCCGCAGGCGCTGTGCGCAGGCCGAACCCGCCGGCGGAGCCCTTTTTGCTTTGTGGGAACGGGCCGTGCCGCCAGTGAGCTGTGGGCCTCGGATGCCTGGGGCATAGGTGTCTGCCTCCTTGGAACGTAACTGCAACTTTCTGTCCTCGGATGCATGGAATGGTTTGGATCAGGCGAGGCCTTTAAAGCTCATCTTGTCCACCCCTCCTGCAGTGAGCAGGAGCATCTTTAGCTGGATCAGGTTCCTTATATCCCTATCCATCCCGACCTGGGATATTTGCAGGGACAGGGCATCTACCACCTTTCTGGGCAGTCTGGATGGGACAGTGTTTCACCACCCTCAACATGAAACATTTGTTCCTTAGCCTAAATCTCCCCTCTTTTGGTTTAAATCCATCACCTTTTGTCCTGTTACAACAGGCCCAGTTTGTCCCTATCTTCATTATAGGCCCGTTTATGTACTGAAAGGCCCAGTAAGGTCTCCCTGGAGCCTTGTTTTCTCCCAACCCTCTCAACCATTCTTCACAGCAGAGGTGTTCCATGCCTCTGATCATTTCTGTGGCCTTCTCTTGCCCCACTGTCATAGGTCCATGTGTTTCCTGTGCAGAGGATCTCAGAGCTGGACACTGCACCACAGATGGGGGCCAACCATTGTGAAGTGGCAGAACCACCTCCCTTGTCCTGTTTGCCACGCGCTTCTTTTGATGCAGCCCAGGATGTGAGCGTGCAACTACACATCACTGACTTGTGTACAGCTTTTCATCCACCAGCATTTTTTCACCACCACCATTTAGCAAGCTAATTTCCTCCCACAGCTTCCCCACTCAGCTCCCACACCACTGCTAGAGGGACTCAAGCAATAGCTTCCCCACCAGTGCAAAACAAGAGGTGGGTGACAGGGTGAAAATGGTGCACGCGAGGCAGGTGGTCTGTCTAACACATCTCCCGCACCACTGCCCTGAGCCCCATGCCTTTGCTTTGGTGGTGAAACTCCTGCATCATAAGGAGATCTATTTAATGCCATTAAAACTAATTGCTCTCCGTGCTGCAGAGTAAAAGGACTCTGGGGAGAGATTTCATGTGAGCATTTTGGACAGCAGAAGGAAGGTTGAAAGGAATTACTGCAGTGCAGTGGGAGGTCTGGGCTTCTGACACACTATTTTCATATTGCCAGTGTTATTCCAGTTTCATGCAGTGCCAGGGCATTAGGATGTGGTTTGCTTAATCATTTCGAACCTAATGCTTTGAGTGAGGAGGGCCCAGCAGCACACTCCATACCTGTGGCCTTGTCTAGACAAAGATTTAATGGCAATGGCAGTGGTGTAACAAAGGTGGTCTAAGAGGTGCTTAACTCCTTGGCTTGCTTTAGTAACTAAACTCCACCAGTTTAGCCTCCATTAAATTTTGTGCTGTCAAATCTGGCACAAACTCTGCAGTGCATATTCTTTCCCCTTTTCCAAGCAGAGTTCCAGTTCATGTCCAGAGCACAGACAGTGCAGATGCTCCCAGAGACACAGGTGTGCCAGCCACACACTTGCTTATGTTAGAGTGCCTTCAGCATGACAGAGACAGAGGTATCGTGACGGAAGAGATCCCCTCGGTTCCACACCCGAGCTCCACTCAGCTGAGCTCCACAATCTATTTAAGATAGACCAGAGGAAGGCTTTCTTCTAGAGCCACCCATTGGGAGGTCTGTGAGCTGGCTTGTCAGGGTGACAAAGGGCAGAGTTCTAGGAGGAGTCCACTCCTCTGGCAGAGGGACATACTGGCAGCTGAGTGATCTGGGTCTTTTTAAACAAAGCAGAAAAGCGATGGGAGTGGGAGGGTACAGGAGAGGTATTTGTGTGAGGTAAAGTTTGTCATATATTATGGGGTAACACAATACATATAGGGACAGAAACAAAAATAACTTCAGATATGCTACCTCCCTCATTCAAAAGTAGGAAAGAGACAAAATCTTTAGCCCAAATGGGATAGTCACACCAAAGGACCCTGGTCCCAAAGCACAAAATAAGGGGGACTACAGCCATTCCTTACCACAGTTTATTCCAGGGCCCAAGCATGGATTTGTTTGTCCTCTGTACATGTGTCTGTGCCAGGGGAAAGGCAGGAATGTGGAAGACTTGAACAACTGCAGATAAAGACAAACGATTCTTAATAACATCTGGTTTCTCCTCATAGTACTTGGCTCCAAGCTTTAGGCTGTGGTGTAACTGATGTGGCTCTCAGGAAACCTTGGCTACTCTGCACCATTTATAATATACTTTGCTGGATGGCCTCCTTCCCTTTATCTCCTTATCCCATGTTGAGTTCATTTGTCCATCTCAAACTGAAGATACTGGGGCAAGTACTCTGACCAGGCCCCTGGTATGCTTGGCGCTGTGCGAACACAGCAGCTGGACTTCTGTACTTCAAACTCTGCAATTTGCCTTTCTTCAGCACAGCCGACGTAGACTCTGCCAGAGAGTAACTAGGACCTAGTGAGGTAGATGTGAAACCCCCTCCTTCTCTTTCAAGGGAAGAAGAAGAAACAGTAGGCAGGCAACTTGCAGGATCACCGAGCTCTCAGCAAGTGTCTCATTACGTTTGTAACTGGTAAAGTCAGCTGGGTAAGAAAAGGCTGGCATAGTGGACATACAGACTGCTAGTATCTAGAAGAGGATGGGGTAAGAAGCACATCTATGGAATAGAGCCTGTAAGGTCTAAGGGGACAGTTAGGAGTACTGTTACTATCTGCACTGTAGAACTGTTCTCAGCTCTTCCTCTTGCAGGCCACAAGGCCTTTTGGAAAGGGAAGAGGGAAGAAAAAGGACTGAGGTGGTGCTCCCAGCACCAACCTGAACTGCAGCCGATGTCTTTTCCAGCAATGTCCTCTTGCTGCATGGCCATGTTAGTTACAACTGCACAACAGGAGCTTTTTCCTGCTGAGGCTATTTCTGAAGTACTCCATTTCTCAATAAACAGAAGTATCTCTTTTCTAGGTGGCAGTAATGGCAATGTACCAACTCCAGAGTCTGAAGTCCACATTCTCATTTAAGCTCTCATTTCTTGACTGACTGGTTGCAAACATCACCTTCTACCTGTGGACTACATGCCATGTAGCACTGTCTTCCAAGGCCCATGCAGGCACGCAACTCCAATACCCCTCTGGTTGCCTCCAAAGCTTTCTCCTTAACCTCACAAAAGAAAAAATGAGCTGCAGCCTAAGTTGCACTGATAAATGAGCTCTACTGCATTTCATTTTTCTAGAGGATGGTCATGGAAGGAGTGAAGACTCTAGGTATTCTCAGCCCTCTCCCATGAAGAGACGACAGCTGAGCTTACCAGTGGTATATCGTGGGAATTCCCTTAAAGAACCTGACAGTGAGGCTTGGAATCTCTGGTATCTACTCAGAGCTTGTCCCACTTATTCCAGAATAAAATAAATCTTGTTCCTGTTTCATCTAATCCATAGTGGATTAAATTAAGCAGAATCATGGCAGACTTATTCCAGAATGAAATGCATATGTTAAACTGCTACCAGACAGCTCTGTGCACATACAAGAATTTAGAAGACTGGATCAGGTCCTTCACAAGCTCTCCAGGCCAAGGGTATTTTTATAATTTTGCCTTTTCTCACCCTCTGCTGCCCCAGAAAGCTCCAAAGCTCCAGTGTGGTACATGTAATAATGTCAAACGTGATCTTAGGCTGTTGCATTAAGTACATTGCTCACTGAAATGATACTGTATGGCTGCAGAAAGCCTGAATAATAGCTAACAGACCTACCAGCTTCTCACCCTGTGCTTACTTCACTGTGCTGTTAACTTTACAGCCTCATTATATCCAAAATACCTGCCTAACCAAGCTCATTAATTAATTAGCAGCATGACTGGGAAAGAGGATACACTCGGGATGGTCAGAGATTGCTGCTAGTAGAGGAAAAAAAAAGAGGAGCTATACAAAGTCAGGGAGAAAATGCAGGAAAAAGAGGAAAGGACAGAAGTTGTGGAAATTGCTAAAAGAAAGTGGATCCCTCCTTGCCCCACTTTGTGCAGGATAAAGTGTGCAGGGTCTGAATCCATAAATATGGATAATTAAAAAGTTACCCTACAGGTCAGACTCTCCAGTCTGCTTCTGACACCCACAGGAAATGTGATACAGATTGAAAGTCTATGTGCTCATATCTTTTTTCCCCTTTTTGGCTCAGGAACTGTAATTAAAGGGAAAATCAGCCTCTTTCCTGCCATACAGAGTATAGTGGCACAGCTGGTTTTCATCCTGGCTAGCAGGCTCTGTCCTCAGGCTACTAAGTGCTGAGTAATTTTTACCAAGCTCTGCTCACAGATAAATGATGTTCTTCTCTAAGTAGCTGCCAGGCAAAGCTATGAATACTTGATCTTTTATTCTTTTCTCATAAACTCTTAACATTGAATACTAAAAATGCAGCCAGAGATTTTTCCACTGCCATTTATTCTCAGCATGGTCACAATTGTATTACAATTACAGACACCCACCCACTTGCTGAAGCTCAACTGTAGTTCCTCGTTAACCTGAAGCTTCCAATTAAAAGGCTCCTTCGGTTTCATTGATAGTTTGTATATACTCCAAGGAGTCACTTTTTTTTTTGCCTTTCCCTCCCTCCAAAACACATTCTATAAGGGCAACTGCTTTAAATAACTTCTAATTTTCTGGGAAAGCCTGATGAGTGAGTGCCAGCCACAGAAGAAAAGCCCATGTCTGAATATGTCGTTTGGGTAATTTCTCTCACAGCTAGAACTATAAAAATATCTGAAAGCTTTTGACTAAATGTGGTACCTCTGCTAGGTAGGCAGAGCATGGGTTCAGACCAAGGGAAAGAATTTAGAAAGGTACAGCACCAGAAACCCATTACAGAATCACAGAAACATTCAGATTGGAAAATACCCTCAGGATCACCAAGTCCAACACATATCCCTACTCTACAAGGTGCATCTTAAACCATATCCCCAAGCACCGCATCCAAACAATTTTTTAACATGTCCAGGGTTGGTGACTCAATCACCTCCCCAGGCAGTGCATTCCAGTGCCTGATTCCATTTTTCTGCAGTGTAAGATCTTACATGTCCTAAGAAACTACAAAAGAATTAAGTTAAAAGTTGTATAGAAAATGATTTTTAAGATGTGCTAGCTTGAAGCTAGCTACAGTGTTTTGGTGAGAAGAACTAGATTACAGGCTGTGAAAGAGAAACAATGGTGATGTCTACTTCACTCATAGGCTTGCTGAGAGGTATAAGAGCAAGAATCCAAACAAATAAGGTAGTCACTCTCTGTCTGGGCTCTGGGCTGCATCTCTCTAACCTCATCTTCTGTCTCTCTGATTAATCCACTAGCTTCCTAACCCCCCTGGCTGACCCTCCATTCTTCCTTGGGCACAAGGCAATGTCTGGGGTAAGGTAGAGAGGAGTGGGAGAAGGTGGAAGGGTGGTTAGGAGCCCTTCCTGGGGACTCAGGCTTCTGGGAGGGCTGTTGTGTTTCTGTATTACCTTTTAACTTGTCTATTTCTGTCTATAGCTGTATATATTGTAAATATCTGCTTGTATATTGAGCTAAGCTGTAAATATAAAAGCTTCATTCAATTTCCAGAGCCGTCTGAGTCTAGTCTGGGTGATTTACAATGTGGGGTGGGGGGGGAGGTAACACCCTACCCATCACATCTTTTAAGATGGTATTTAAGAATACTGACCTTTGCCGTACCGTTCTTCCACCTACCTCCAGCAAATAAGTCATGATGCCAGCATGGGGAGGAGGCTGAAAACTGGTAAGAAATACCAAGGGTAATTTTAGAATAATTTCCAGCCATGCAGCATGGAACACAGAGAGCAACAGGGCTTATAGCAGTACCTGCATGCTCACAAGAGATAGGGCAAGCTTTCCAAACAGGCTGGACTCTAAAGAGATTTTTAAAGTGACAGACTAACAGTCCGTCAACTTCCTATAAACAATCCAGTGCCTCTGAAGATCACCCTCCTAGGTGGAGAAGCTTTAGTGGTATCATCCTCTGATGCAAGGCTATTTTCTGAGCCAGAAAATGAGGAAGAAAAGGGGAGAGGAACCATTCTTGAAATCAACAGCCATTTACACAATAATGATGAGCTGGAGGTAGGTTTTCTTTTCAAAAGTGAAAAGCTGAACTGCTGCCTGGGTGGCTGTGGCTTTCTCCTGTATGTTATGGTTGTGGGAACACAACTCAAGAGTAGCTTTAGCCAGAACTCTGCACACAGTATGTTTCAAAACACGTCTTAACGCAACCACCACAGTGCAAGACTAACACGAAAGTGTCTTGGCCTGTCTCTGCTGCTTGGTCACTGGTCACTGCTTAGATTTGACTTAAACTCTGTGAAGAAGTAAGATAGACTCTGTCTGCATTTTAGTTGGGGAATCTGGAGGAAAAGCTCTGCAGATGGATTCTGAGCCAAGTTACAGTGTTGTTTTTCTTTTGCTAGTCCTCAGGATGTGGCTGGCTGTCTTCTCTGAACCCACAGAACTCTATTTAAACATTATGCTAAAGGTATTTTGTTGTAGTTTCTAATTGTGTTTTCAAGCATTTAAACTAGATGGTAAACATTTGAAGCTCCGGGGGAGTGAATCTGTGCCATCTTTCCATTATTAAAGTCTTCAGATCCAGGACTGGACTTCGGTAAGTACATGTCAGGGCAGTGCCAGGAGATGCTGAGGCTTAACAGTGTTCCTGTTACTTAAGTGTTAGCGGGAAACGGTCCATGTTAAACATGCTTCAAGTGAAGCTTTCTTCTTAAAGCCTTGTAAAACAACCTCAATGTTGGTTAGAACACATTCACTACTGCTGACCACACAGGTTTTTATATTTAATAGAAATTAAATTAGTAGCTTAATATACACAATGTGACACTTTCCAGTCCAGTAGCTCTCCAATTCCTGCTTTCAAATCACAGAGCAAATACTGTACAAAAAAAAAAAGTAACAAAGAGCAAACACTGTCACGACAATGCTGGACCAGGAAAGGCTAAGGTTACCTGGAGCTACACATGCCAAAGCATACATAATGCTGGACCTGTTTTGGTACAATCATGCATTACCAAGGGACAGATCCTCTGCTGGCTATGCACACACTGCTTGCTGCAGGACTGCAGAGCGAGCTGGTTTATCGTGCCCCATAACTGTAGTAGTAAGGTTCATCCGGGCGGTATCCATATGCGGTGGCTGGGCGGCCAGGAACCCCTGGTGACTGACCAAATCCATCAACTCCCACACTACAAAACAAAGAAAAGAGACAAACTGTAGAGTTGTGTACTGCAGGGAAAGGGAGCTAGCTGGTGTCTACATCTCTTTTGTGAGGCAACTTAGCCAGCCATCTTTCCCTTCTGGCTACCGTTGCTCCATCTCCTCGTCTCTTGGTAGGAAAAGAAATGCTGCAGAGAAATCAACACAAACATTTTTCAGGTCAAACAGAAATCTTCTATGCTTTTATGGATTCGCTGGCAAAGCAATTCTCTGGCTCAGTTTCTCTCTCTGTACATTAACATATAGTTCAGAAAAGGCTTCAAGCATGCTTATTGTAGAGCCCACTGGTAGCCCTGCCCTGTACATCTGAACAAGCTGCACTAGTTTGAGCCTAGCTAAAAGAATTATAGGCTGTGAAAAGGAAACAATGGCGATGTCTACTTCACTCATAGTCTTGCTGAGATGTATAAGAACAAGAACACAAACACAGATAACGCAGAGTTTGCTCTCTGGCTTTTGAGCTGCACTTTTCTCTCTCTAACCTGACTTGCTGCCTGACTAATCCTTCTGCTTCCTAACCCCCCGGCTGACCCTCCAAACTCACCGTGAACATAAGGCAAAGTCTGGGGTAAGGTAGAGGGGGTGGGAAGAAGATGGAAGGGTGGTTGGGAGCCCCTCCTGGGGACTCAGTTTTCTGGGAGGGGTGTTGTGTTTCTGTATTACTTTTTAACTTGTATACTTCTGTCTATAGCTGTATATATTGTAAATATCTGCTTGTATATTGTGCTAAGCTGTAAGTATAAAGCTTCACTCAATTTCCAGATTGGCTGAATCTAGTCTGGGTGATTTTCTTAAGTGTAGGGGGGCAGGTAATACCCAAACCATCACACAGGCTTATTTCTTCCTTTGGTAGATGTCGGAAGCCCTGGGAAAATACCAGCTAGAAATGAGAAAGTGAGACAATCTGGCACAGTAAAGGACAGTGTTACTGGTGGAACACAAGAGTGGCGGCCAGTAGCAGAAATAATTCATCATATACTGAAAGGCCATGCACTGATGAGACACAATAATTCATTCTTCATACAGAACAGCATCTTTTACACCTAAAAAGTCCCACAGCAATGAATTAAGATACTGAAGCACAAGAACTCTGCTGGGAAAAGTGGCACATATTTCATGCTCAACAATAACTCTTATGCAGGAGGTAGAAGGAAAATGAACACGGCCTAAGATACTGGATTACTGCCTGTTCACAGTTATGGCACTTCTTAACTTCCACTTCAGTAGCAGAACAAATGGAAAAGGATCCTGATTTATTGTCTGACTAAAGATGCATTGAAAGGAGTTGAACTTGCCCTCTGAAGACTGTCAAAACACAAAGAACTGAAGTGCTTTTGGAGTGGAGAAAAGCTGAACCTCATTACTGCCAATTATACATATGGAACATGGGTTATGCAACAGTCGAGGCTGGGAAAGAACAGCCCATCCAGAAGATGTACAATGGGTGGGCCCCAGGCCCTGGCTCAGCAAACAGCTGGCACTGCTGAAGTGGTTGGACTAAAAAGGCTCAGCTGAAGTGCTGGGGGACCACATTCATCACTGTCTCTGCAAGGACACTTTCCTCAGACTGTGCCTCTGTGAGGTCCTACACAATGACCATCGGTGCCTGATTTCTCAGGAAAGTTGTCACTTGTGATATTCTGATAACCAGGTGAAGGTGGAAGGTTTAAGGCTGCAAGGGTGGGAGCAAACTGTCAACAAGCCAGACTGCAAAGAAAATCATTCTGTTGCACATGAGTGCATCTTGAGAAATGCAGCACCCTGAAACTGTTTTTCTATTTCCACATCTGCATGCTGTGTTTCAACTGGCCACACTCCTGTCTCCAAACATAGAGCCATCACTCTGACCTTAGAGACCCATCAGTCCCCTCAGCAGAAAGCAGTCATGGTGTAGCCTGCAAAGCTATGTGAATGCACACTTCTAGATCCATATCTTCCTCTGACCACCCATTCCTTCCTGTATCCACTCCAGTCTTACTGCTCTTTCTCAAGCCCATTACCAAATGAACCACTGACCTCTGAGACACCTTCTCCAGGTCTCTCCTTTGCACTTGGCAAACAGCAGCGTTCTTGTTAGCAGGCTTGAAGCTTTAATAGATCCCTGAAAGAACATATTAAAAGGAATCCTGCTACTATATCTGTACCTAACTCTTGTGTCCAGCAACACCAAACCCTGCACTCACCTTAGAGGATGGGCCCTGCTTCTACTACTGTTACTGATTTGCAATATGCAGAGAGATTACACACACAAACTGCCTCCTCGTGGGCTGTGCTTAGGTGTAGCTTTCAGAATACAGGCCACAGAGTTCTGAACATGTCCAACAAGGACCTAGCAGGAACCTGACCAATTTAGCAGGTCAGAAAACAAACATGCTGGATAACTGCTGTAAAACAATGTCAGTTCTTTAAATGAGTTCTTAAAACAATAACTTTTTAAAGAGTTTCTTTTAGTACTACGAGTTAATAACATACTAAAAGAAGGCGTAGTGGGATTTGGAAGTGCTGAGTCCACTTCTGTTGTGCTGCTGCAAGTGACCACACAGACACAACACCGCAAAGAAGCAAGATCCTTTAAGCTACCTTTAAACTTAAGGATTCTATTGTTCGTTTTTTCACCAAAGATCCTTGAAGCATCTAAGGCTGATTTATAATTAAAATATCTCTTAACAGAAAACATTTTCCTAGGTTTACCTTTCAATGCCCCCCCCTCTTTTTTGTAACTATAACAGCAGTAGTTGGGAAGAAACTGCATTTATTACTCATGTGGTAGAATAGGGGCTCTGTGCATTTCTGCTAACTACTGCAAATATCATTCTGGAATGATCTTGCTGGTGAGTGAGCAGTTGTGGGTACTGGGGGTTGTGAATTCTCTATGGAGGGATGTTGTTGACGGCAAGTCAAGCTAGGCGAGGCTATGCCTTGGCTTCCAAGGATGACAGCAGTAGCCATTCTCAGATTTATTGTGGCAGAGAGTGACACTACAAGTATAGCATCCTGAGACACCCATCATGAAGCAGGACGTTCTTCTTGTGGCTTCTCTTGGTTCTGCAGAATGTCAAGAACTTCAGGAGCTGGGGTTGTTTATCCTGGAGAAGAGGATGCTTGGGGGTGACCTCACTGCTGTCTACAACTACCTGAAGGGAGGCTGTGGCCAGGTAGAGGTTGGTTTCTTCTCTCAGGCAACCAGCAACAGAACAAGGGGACACAGTATCAAGTTGTGCCAGGGGAGGTATAGCCTGGATATCAGGAGGAAGTTGTTCACAGAGAGAGTGATTTGCCACTGGAACGGCCTGCCCAGGAAGGTGGTGGAGTTGCCATCCCTGGAGGTGTTCAGGAAAAGACTGGCTGAGGCACTTAGTGCCATGGTCTAGTTGACTGGCTAGGGCTGGGTGATAGGTTGGACTGGATCATCTTGGAGGTATCTTCTAACCTGGTTGATTCTGTGAGTCTATGTTCGACAGTACCAAAGTAAAACGCCGCTGGGGGTGTGGGGTGAGGTGTAATAACGACAGTGGGCCACGCGGTGGCAGTAAGTCCCTATCACTACAGGCGGAGTCGTCCCAGCGAGTCCCAGTTTAGCAATCTTCAAAGGACTTTGAAATGCATTTAAATTGATAATGAGAACAAGGAAAATACGGTTTCAATCACATTCTCAGCAAATAATTTCTTTTAATCTTACTTATTTTAAAAAAAGTGTGTAATTAGGTAAATATCCCTCGAGTTTAAACTGTGAGAAGTATCTGTTATTTCCAAATGCTTTAGACATAAGTTAGTGTCCTGATGAAAACAGGAAGAGATGGATCAACTGATAACTGCTTTGGAAACCTTATGCTTTAGACATAAGTTAGTGTCCTGATGAAAACAGGAAGAGATGGATCAACTGATAACTGCTTTGGAAACCTTACAAAATATTTTTTTTAAAAAAAAAGGACATGAACATCACATTAAAACACCTTGATCAAATCACCACTCTCTCCTATCTGAAGTAAATGGAAGGCTTGTCCATACTTCAAAAAAAAAAAAGAAGCCAGGTCCATTTTTACATGTTGGTTCTCTTGCAATGTACCAGCTTTGCCTATCTGACTGTTTGCACTGGCAGCGCCTAGCAAGAAACTTGTCCTCTTAAGGAAACGCCATTGAACCTAGGGGGTAACCAAGCGGTGGGGCAACAAAACAGCAAACAGCCATCTGTGGGCTGAAGTCTGGCTTATGCATGAGGCTGGGAGGCCAAAGGCAATGACTCCACCAAGTATAACCTGTGGAGGAGACAGGGGTCCTGATGAATCCTGGCCACTTTTGCCAAGAACAGCAGAAGGGCAGAGCCAGGAAGGATGGCAGCTTTTTGACCATAAACACTTATTGGATAACAATTGACCTAAGCTTATGATTTGTGCCATCTGTTCTTAGATTTATACCAGTAATCATCTTCAAAAGTTGCTCTTAGGATAAATGTGTTGTTTGCCTTATTTATGCAGCCAAGCATCAGCCTGTCCTCCCAGTGCTAGAGACACAGTGATGCCATCAAGGCAGCAATGCTCATCCCTGAACTGATACTGTCACCTCCCATTAGTCATGCCTGCTCACTTATGGATCTAGCCAGAAGTGCACCCAACCCCTGCAGCTGGATAGCAGTACAGATCACAGAGCACTACAAGAACTCCCCATATCAATGACTCATGCCATGGCCTTCATCTCCAGCTGTTTATACATGCACACAGAGAGTTTGTGCCTGCTAAGAACATTGTTCACGCACAACTGTCTTTTTGTGCAAGGTTTATCACCAGGTCTGGAGCTGATGGAGTTAAACAGTGAAGAGCAGAGTTAATTACTGAGTACTGCTAACCTCAGTTGCTGGTTCATTTTGAGACCCTTTAAAATATGAACTGTGTATTTTACCCCTACGCACTCTCTTAATGATTTGTTTTTTTTAGACTGAAATCACTTCCAGCCATCAGTTATACTCATGGTCTCTACACATGCACTTCTCCAAGCACAAATATTTCTTTTTCCTATTGGCCTGCCAGCCCCTGTCAGAGCAAATTTCACTTTAAACTAAATGCTATGATACTTAAAACCTCTTGGATTACTCAGGCTGCTAGTGTGATCTATGACCTTCCCCAAATGACAGCTGAACTTTCCAATTTGCTTGCACTGCTAGGGTACTGAAGAACACATGCCGAAGACAGTAATGTTCCTGATGTGCATGAGCAAGGAGAGATTTCTTAACAGCTCTGCTTATTGATACTTACTCTGATTCATAATATCCAAATTGATAAGACCCCATCTAGGATCTTTACTGCAGGAAATGCCAGCCAGCATCCCACCATGTCCACAGAATACTTAACCTCCTGCTGCCATAGCCTCAGAGATCAGATGGGCTTTGTAGCATGGCTGAGAGACCTGGCAGACTCAGACAGGGAGCTCTCTTCCAGCAAGTAACTGCTGGGGTTCCCCTTTAGGTGTCTGTGCTGCTGGGGAGTGCCTGGTACAGGAACAGAGAGAAGCTCTTGAGCTTAGCCTGAACTATGGCAGTTGGCAGCTGGCTGCAGGCCGGCTACAAAGCAGGGCTGCTTTCTATAAGCCTTCCTGATGCGATAGACATCTGAGCCTGTCCACACCAGCGTTCACACTGTGACTCGTGCTGGTGCTGACAAGTGGCTCCAAACGGGTACTAATTCCTCAGGCATCAGCAGGGCCTCAGAAGGGCCAGTCCTGGCTCACTGGGAAAATTCTTGGTCAAAGCTAACCCCTTGAGTAGGAACTCAAAAGCCTCCAGTAGGATGCATGGATCTCAGAGTGATCCCAGTAAGAAACACTGTTTGGGAAACAGACCTGTGTGCTCAGGAAAAAGGCATGAAGCAGTATGGCAGTAACTGTGCTGGACTGTAGGGTAACTGACTTGACTGCACAGGCAAAGGTGGCACAAGAAGAGTCTTCACCTTAGAGAGTGAAACATCAGTTTAGAAGTGTTCACTTTAGGGGCCAAATTTCATCTTTTTCTATCAGTTTCGTGGTTGGCAATAGAAAACTAAAGTGGCATGAAATCACTGCTCACTACAAATGAAATCCAAGCTGGATACCTATGGAGCTTCCACCAGAGCCGTGATTTCAACCATATTTCTTTTCATCCCAAATCTGTCTTAAAACGCTGCCAATCCTCCCTCTCCTTACTCTACACAGCTTATACCAGCCTCATCTCTAACAGGCTCTCAGCTACTCACTGGAGAAATAACTTTATGATTTTATTAAATTTATTTAAAATGAAATCTATTTAATAAGTACCTAAATGTACAATTTGCTATGTCATCTGACCTCAGTAAGACCAAGCAATTGCTACTTACAGCTCAACTCCTCAGCGACTCTGACAAATCCTAATGAAGGAATCGCACCTAAAGTTCTCCATATACTCAGCTGAGCTGCTGAGAAGGTTCATTTACAGACACAAGGAGGCAGCCCCTCTTCACACATCTGGCATGTCTTCTTGATGCCACTGATCACACCTGCAGCTATACACAGCTATTCCTGAGTATCAGAGCATGGGCTTTGAACCAGAAGTTTTCTGAGCATTCTTCAGGAGTCTGACATCAGTACAGCTCACAGCAACCCTGCTGCTTACTCTGCACCTTCTCCCTTTACATACCTTAGTTTATTGCTTCTGAAACAACACCATCTTCTACCTTCCAGCCTTCCCCACCTCACCCCAAGCAGGCATTTAGAATTCTGTCCAGTATACCCTTGAGGCACTGGTGTTTCCCTTCTGTGAAGCTACCTGTGACAGCACAACTGATAGCATACAGCACAGTTACTATCCTGTATTGGACTTATAAACTCTCATGCCACAAACCTCTGTAGTCCATAAAGTTCTATCAAATACCTGTGTATAACAAGTGATGTTCAGATGAAGACTGAAGGGCTTTTTTTCTCTCAGGAGGTACCTAAGCCATAGAAGTATCACATCAGTCTCTTATCTCCAGACATGCACGGCATTATAACCTGTACAACCAACGTGCAGTTTGTTTATAGTGCCTACCAACGAGAGACACAGCAGTTTGCCAGCACTGAGATCTGTATTTCTTCTCTGAGGGCTTTTTTTAAAGCACTGATGAAAGGTGCTAGACTGTAGACCCGAAACAGTTGCAGTGCAGGGCAGTACAATCAGATGTGAGATGCAGCAGAGACTACAGCCTTGCTAGCCCGATTAGGAGACTGGTTAGCAAATGCTGCAGCAGCCTCCCTCCTACCACAGGGAGAAGAGCATAAAGGGGTAGGGGGGAACTGGCGACATCTGGGCCTTGGCCCATCATACAGGCAGGAGGAATCAGGCATGGCATGCATCCAAGCATCAGAGGTAGGAAACATTTCTGAATTCCTTCAGCTTCTAAAATTCTCTTCAGAGACCAGCTAACCAGAACATTTCACCCAAGGCTCAAAGCTCCTGAAGCCCATAGTCTGTCTGGACTTTCTGCTGATACTGACAACTAAACACTGGATGGCATACCATGTTCCTAACACCAATCATGAAAGAGTGGAGGGCACCAGGAAATGGCATAAGGCTTGGCTGCCTCTCCCCTTGCTTAGAGAGTCTGGCGATTGAGAAGATGATCCTATTTACTACTATGTGCCAGCTACCTCTGGCTTTGCTTCACTGACCATAAATTTTCTGTCCTTCTGAGTAGGAGCACAAATATGGGTTATGGAGAAACAACAAACAACTGAGAAGCCTTAGAGAAAGCAATGCTTCTTTATAGAACGTCCTGTAACTGTAGATTCTCCCACTACTGGTAATGACGTTAAACTGTAAACCACAAGTCTCTTAAATTCTGTCTCTTGTGGCCCCAATTTTTTCTCCCCCTACCTATGAAGCTTTTTCCCCATGCTTTCTGTCCCTCAAGCTCAAGTGGAAGGGGAGCTTTGTGGCAGGGACTGAGACTATGCTCACTGCATCAAATACCATATCTATCTGTACATTAGCACTGAATAGCTTGTCCATACTTCTAATAGTACTTTTCTGCTCAAATGATAACAAATACCAGAACTAACCTGTGCAATCATAACTCCTGCATCATGATATGGATATGATCATGTCTCTTCTTCCATGTGATCCAGCTTTCTTCAGCACATTTAATGACTTAGAGTTTCCAGTTGCTTCTGGAGTTGGTGCCCAGTTGTATCTTGGCACAATACTAACGTATCTGCCATTTAATTATAAACAAATGCAACTCTGACAATTGTGGAGAAATGAGCACTGTGTCTTCTGTGGCAGGCTCCAACTATGCACCAAGCAAGAAGCATGCCAAAATTCACTAGTGGGGAGGCAGAATGTAAAAAAATATCTATTTCCCAGCTGAATAGAAAGCAAGCACTAAACTCAAACCAAATGACCTTGCTTAGCCAAATTCAGTAAGAGCCTTGCTTGAAAGCTGTAGAGTTTGCCATCCTAGCTCCGTGAAAGCAGCCTGGGACCTGGGCTCAGTTTCTTGCTCTGTCAGTTACCTGCTCTGTGATCCTGGACAAGGTGCTCCTTTTCTCTATGACCTCAGTTTACCACTGGGGTATTGAAAGAAAAAAACACCCCAGCCATTAAAGACAGCAAGGGACAAACTACAGTAATAAGAAGACTCAGACTCATGTAGATAGAAAAGACTTTTGCTTATTCTGTAACACCCCTTAGGAAGGGGGTTGGGGAAAGAGTATTTTTTGATGTGCTAGAAAAAGCAACCAATCCAGAATACAGCCAGGGGGCAAAACAGCCACTCATTAACTGAAGTTGTCTTCTAAAGTCATCTTGCTTCTTTGAAGGGCATCAGTTGGGCTAACTACCCCAGCAGTCCCTGACCCAAGCTCACACCTCAGGCACACGAATTGGAGTTTCTCAGCTATTCTCTATAGAATTTGTTAAAAGGTCAAGTGCACAGTCAGAGCTGGAATGAAAACCAAGAGTTCCAAATTCCCATTATATGGGACCATCTCCTGTGCTGCTGGCTCAACAACTGGCCAAACCTACTGATTAGATACATCCATTTCTTAAAAACTAATTAGAATTAAAACAAATAAAAAAGCCCTGAGGAGCAGGCAGTAAAAAGCAAATCATCGCTTCATCTCTCTCTCCTTGCACAGTTCCAAATATTTCTGTCATCTCCCTAACTTGGAGAATCTTGCCCTAAACCAATAACATGCCTGGCTTGGAATGGTTTCAAGCATCTCTTTCACTGAGTTCCAGCAATACCAGTGTTATGTTGGGCACAGAAGCTTCATCCAACAGCATGAGTAGAGTAAGATCCTGAAGTGGCAACTTCATCGAGGTGAGTAGTGTCATTGACTAGATCAGCTCAGGATCTGGTTCACATCTTCCACCAGCCTTCCAGTTTCCATATGGGAAGTGCTTCTTGTTTCTTGTGCTAGCTTACAGAGTAGGGGCACTGTGAAAATGCACTGTGAGATAAGCACTTGAAGCAGAAATGCAAGTTTTCAGTGCCTCACATTGAGAAGCTGGAGAATTGTTCCCTTAAATATTTAAACAAGCTTCCCAAGTCCAAACATGGCAACTCAGCTCTGTACTTTAATACAAGTGGGGAGAATGTTCCCTCTTGTGCAGAAATATGCAGAAAAACTGTGCCAGCAGGTTATGGGCTGACAGTTGTGCTGTCTTTAGGGCACAGCACTAAGAACTGGGCAACTCCATGTGGATGAGAATCCAGATGCTGGAGGGAGGGTCAAAAAATCTGTTCTGCTTTGACTTACAGCTGCAGGCAATAAAAGCTTTCAAAGCCCTTTCTGAAAGTTAACATTACTAGGGGATTTGCAGTGTTCACTGGAGCGCACATAACAAAGACAATATTACTGATGAATAAACTTTACATATTATTTTACCACTGTAGATGGTTGTCCAGATTTCAACCACAGGGGTCTAGTGAAATCTTGTCAAAATCTATTTCAGATCAGTGACAATTCTGGTGTAAACCAAACAGGAAGTAAAACTCAGTGTCCTCTTACTGCTTTCTGACATTGGGTTAACACTGGATATATTAGGGAACAAATGAAATACAAAAATAGAGGCCTGAAAGTACCACTATTATATGTATATGTTAAAAAAAAAAATCAACTTTTAATTAAATTAATAGAAAAGTATTTCCAGGCCAAGGGCTGGGCAGTGAGTCTTGGGAGAAAAATACAAGACTCAAAACACAGAAGGCAAATAAACTCTAAATTTATTTGTCTCCCCCCCCCCTTCATTTCATGGGTAAAAATGGTCTACATTTTCTAGAGGGGAGAGAAAAGGGTGGTTCAGACTTGAACAGCTGAAGCTGATAAATGGAAGATTTGTAGAGTCAAATTTTAGAATTGAAACAATTTGACAGAAAAAAAAATTGATATGTTAATTTTTATACCAAAGACTTATTTGCAGCACATACTCAGTTCTGATAATAGCCATAAATGTCCAACTGATACACAGGATTAAAAAAACCCTACTCATTGTAGGTTTTGTTTTGAATCCTGTGAGCATTGCTTATCCATAGCATACAAAACACCCTTCACTTTATTACAGTTCTAAATCTCTCTTCCAGGTCTGGCCTTGCAACTGCTTGTCTTGATAAAATAGGTCACTTGAAAAAGGAAAGCTCAATAAAATGAATTACAAAACCAACAAGATTAAACTGATTGTGCTGTTTTTGTACAGTGCAGCTGAATTCTGCAAATATGCTGCTGGCTGTGGTTTGGCATTTAACAGCATGCGATCAGTGAGAAGGAGGAAATTTTATTCTCATTAACTGTTGCAGATTTACTGCAGTGAAAAAGGGCTATGTAACCTGAGAAGTGACAGAATGGAAAGATCAAAGCGGCAGTCTGGAAACTAAATAAACCTTCTGGCTACTTCCTGCAAGGAAAATTCACTCTGGCAACGTAAAACAGAGTCCAGTTAAAAACTACTCTCAGTTTTATGAGCTGTCATAGCAGCTTGAGTGGTTTGGACCAGTCAAGTTTAGAACATTATATTTCCTTGTTTTTGTCTCAGATACTTCTGTAAGCAGCTTTATAGTTTCTTTTTCTTTTTTTTTTTAAGAGAAAAATAAAATTCTTTTCTTTCGTTTGAAATCGAGAAGGTCACAGCTAAACTCATTAAAAGCCAAGCAGGTCTTCATTTGCACATTCCATTCCCATTTACTACGTTTTAATATTTTACTTTGAGATTTATAAGCAATGTACATTTGCTTTAATAACTCTTCCGCATTCTGTTCACTTATTGTTTAATATAAGTGCAAATCAGTTTACAGAGCCCAGATGGCTTGTAACTAGGGAGCCAGTCTATTCCTAGTAGCACATCTGGAGGGACTAAGAGAAGCAGACACAACGTGGGAATTAATGTTACATTTCAGAAGAGACAGGCCCAGGTTTGGGGGGACCTTTTTGGTAAGACACTCCAAAGGACTTGAGCTAACTTCTACAGCATTTTAGTATTCTTTTAAAATTCTTAATAGCCACCTAAACCATGTCAGTTAAATGAGGCCAATGGCAGGTGGAATATAGTAACATAAAAAAGCAACTAACAATAAGAAATTGAGAAGAAGTGACTGCAAGTGAAAGAGGCCCAAGTATCCTATGTTCTGAAAGAGCTGAAGAGCATTAAAACCTCAATGCAAACTCTCTTCCTAAATGGCATCTGCACCTTGCTGAAAAAAATCGCACCTTTAAAATATTTCCAAGCGAGCTATTTCATCTCTCAGCATACTGGGGTAATTGTTCACAGCAATTAAACAGCTCTTACAGTCAATGAAAGAAGTGCAACATGATCCTTCGTGATGACGGACCACACACCTTGGAGAGGTGGTGTGGTCCGGTCATCAGGGCGCTGTGAGAGATGTCAGGAGAGCACTGCTCTACTCCAGGCTCTGCCACCTGACTCTGGCTGAGTAACTTCTCTTCTTGCCTTTGGTTCCCTTCAGGTCTTACGTATCAGCTCTCTGGAGCAAGAACTGTATGTTGCACTGTGGACGTTGTGTGTTTGGAGATAAAAAGGAGCGCTGGTTGGAAGCTGCTTCTGATACAGTCTAAGAACAGGATAATAACAAATAAGCATCCAAGCACATAAAAGAAGTTGCTGTGTATGAAATGCTTGATGTGAGGAATATTGTCCTCATCTTGAATATTCCCAGATTATAGGCAGTGCTGGGTCCTAATCCTTTAATGGTGCAGTACGCATAGATCTACACACTCTAGCAAAACAGTGTTGATGAATACGGGTCACAGAAAAACTTTCTTCCTCTTGAATAATCAGAGTCCTGGTCTTCAAAAATGCCACAGTAACTGTCCACATCTAACAGCATAACTTAGTAAAATACATACTAGTGGCAACTCAACTGGGTTATAATATGATCAAGTTGCAGTATTTAATTTCTGTAAACATAGCTTTGAGAAGACAGCATGAAAAAAAGTTATAAAGTGACAATTAGAAGAAAACATGACCACTACTTACAAATCCAGGGGTAGGAAAGAGAGAACTCTACTTCAGTACTGATATGGATATTTTAGACTAGACACAGAGAAATTCAAGCTCACATTCAAAAGCTCTTAGCAATGAAGGACTCATGCTCTGGAAGCACCACTCCCGCACTGAAGTACTGAAGGAAAACAACCACACAGTGAATTTCGATTTCGGCCATGATCCAAGATTTGAAGAAATTAAGGCAAGTCTTTCAATAAGCTTTTCCCAGACTGTGATCAAATTCCTGCAAAAGGTAGCAATTCCTACTTGCTTATTATGATCTTCTGGAAGCAAGACCTTAATTCCAAGCATATGTATTGCCTGAATGGGCACTGATGAACAAAAAGAAACTTACCTGCCTGTTTTACATGACCACTCAGTAACTGCTGTAAGGTCCAAATGAGAAGTGTGCTTTATCTCTGTTATTATGTTAAGCCATATCAGAAGCTTAGTGAAATCCTTCTGACCACATCCAGTTTAACTTACTTAAAACTAAACATGCAGGCAGTTAAGACAACAGAATATGATAAGATATATGACTGTGCTACCATTCACATTTTTGTGGGATTAAAAATAACCAACCAACCAAAAAAAACCCAAGTAAAATAAAACGAAGCCCTCCTCTCCAGGAACTTCACTGGTTCTGGGCTTCTCTTTAAGACCTTTTCAAATTCGTTTCAGTGGGATTTACAATTTGCTAATACTGATGTGTGATAAACTAATAAAACCTGCCTGCAAGGTTATAGGCCCAATTTACTAATAAAACCTAATTCGATTCTCTTGGGAAATGCAAATTAAATAGTGTCCAAATGGTTGAAGCTGAGCAGAATGCTGTGAAACATACTGGGGAGTGGGGGAAGAAACGAGCCAGGCGCACACAAAGAGCGCGTGAAGAGTGAGAGGGAAGAGAAAAGAGAGAAAGCGAGAGAAAAAATAGAGGGGGGAAGAGAGAAAATAAAGTTCTTTGGGTTTACTTTTAAAACAAAATTTACATAAGGTAAAGTAATGCACAGAACCACCAGAAATATCACTACAGTACAATATTTGCAAATAGAAACATATAGTCATGGCAATTTCCATCATAATAGCTTTTCTTTCTATTAAGATATTTTATGCTCTCTAACATGTCCACCTCTAAGACAGGAAAGCATGATTGCCTCTATTCAAAGGAGGAGGAAAGAGATGTGGATACTTTCACTTCTGCTGCAGATGACAGCATTTTTATCTAAGCTAATCTTTCTAAGTAACATGAAACAAAGTTTCTTCTGTCACTGACAGCTGTGAAGGTTGTCTGAGCAGCTCACTTACATCTGCTAAAGTTTTAGGTTTTCACCTGCAGAAATGGCATTTAGCAGCTGAAGGATGGGAAGAGAATGCTCAAACTTATAAATAAATTATGACTTTATTGAAAATCCAACACGGATGAGAGATGGTCCCCAGCAGGGTCACCAATTCCTCTGCTCCTCTCCTTAAGGAAGAAGGTTCTTTTTATCACCAATATACTCTGTAGGGTTTAGAGATGAAAGCAATGAAGCGATGAAATCTCAGCTTCAATGCTTGAGAAGTCCAACTTGTGACTGCTTTTAGCAAATCTAGTTGAACATAAGGATATATGGAGGATAGCAATAAATGCTGATGCTGGATATAAGTTACAGGCATGATCATTCAAAATATTGATAAACATCCAGAAGGTAAGCATTGGCCATCATCTGATGCAGTTCCTGTAGCTGACCAGAACAGGAGCTACTCAGCTGTGACTCACAGCTGGGAGTTCACACCACAGTGCAGGAGTCAACATGAATGGAAGGCAACAGACCTAGGTCTTTTGTCCATGGAAATTCACATCTGATTTTCATCAGGGTACCCAAGCAAAAAAGCCTGTGGATATAACTACCCTTCCCATTCAGTGTGGACTTCTGGCACCTGAGTAGCTTAGCTAGAGACAAGCTAAGTCACAATAACAGTCTTTCCCCAGTTCCCATTAGGACTTACAGCCTTATATTAAGTTACTGAAGCCCAAATCACCAGTTTCCATCAACTGAAGACACAACTGCTTGGTTATGCATGCCTGTACTTGCCAACAGACACAGCTTAACTGAAGTCAACGCATAGCAGTCTGCAAGGTCCTGGCTCCACATACTTAGATCACAAAATATCACAATGACCTGCCATGGCAAGAGAAGAAATGCAGCTACAGTTCTAGGCATAAATTCAGGCAGGAGAAAAAGATGTTCCACCAAGGACAGAGACAGACAGTCACCCCATAAAACGGGTTTTGCTTGACATGCCAAACCTCACTGCTTCCTGGGAAGAAGCTTCAATCAGATCTCTGTTGAGAGGAGATTGGAGTGCACACACCACAAACAGCATAGGCACAGAGAGGCCTTGTCTCAGGGAAAGCAAAGACTGTGCAATGGCAGCTCTGCTACGTTTTGTAATGAGGTTAATGGGTTCTCAATGCAGAAAATTTCCTTGGAAAGGAAAAAGCTTTGGCTAGCTCCAGCATTCCTAACTATTAATCTTTCTAAAGCTACTGAGAGAATTTGCAAACCCTGATGAATATATTAACATAAAATTTGCCTTTGCACCTAAATTTTATGCTGTATCTGGTTATAGCTAGGAAAGTTTAAAAAGTTGTCTCTTCCCCAAAGGGTAAAAAAAATGCTGTGAATAACTTTAATAAAATATTTAGCTGTTGCTATTGCATTTCTGTCTTACAGTAATTGGTCACTAGAAGGTGATTAAAATTTGATAAATGGACACAGATTCTTGGAGATGTCTTTCAGCTGGTCTTTATCCCTTACAGCTCAGACACTAAGCTGTCATCACATTAGCCAAAGGTGAGGGATTTTTTTGCTTGCTACAATCATAAAAGTTTCACTCTCTATTAAGAGTTATCAGAACCAGGAGCTTTGAATACACATTTTAATAACAGATGAACATTTCAAATCTATGCCTAATGCCTATCTGTTTCTGAAAGACAGTAAGATGATTCAAAGCTGGTAATCTAATCACAAAAGTCTTTTCCTAGCCAATGAAAAAAACCTGGATACAAGCTGTCAAAGCAACCTCCTCAGTCATGTTATTTTCTCCTGAATGGAAAACATACCTTATCATCTGTTTGCATTCTGCTCCTAACCTTTGAGGAAAACAGGAGAGGCTGTTTATGTATTTTATCACTGCTTCTGTGCATATTACATTCTGAAGTAATTCCATTTATAGACATCATACACAATAGTACAATGCCACTAAGAATACAGTTCAGAAAGCAGAGCTAAAAACTATCAAGCTGCAAAATGCATGAGGTACACTAACAGAAATGAAGCGTTTTTAGCTCTAACAATGCCTTTAGTCCCTAAAGACAGGCTGGAGAGGTGGGCCCAGGCCAACCTCATGACGTTTAACATGGCCAAGTGTAAGGTCCTGCACCTGGGTCGGCGCAATCCCAGGCACAGATACAGGCTGGGTGGTGAATGGCTGAGAGCAGCCCTGAGGAAAAGGACCTGGGGGTCTGGGTTGATGAAATGCTCAACATGAGCCGACAGTGTGCACATGCAGCCCAGACAGCAACCCTGTGCTGGGCTGCAGCAAGAGCAGTGTGGCCAGCAGGGTAAGGGAGGTGATTCTCCCCCTTTACTCTGCTCTCCTCAGACCCCACCTGGAATACTGTGTGCAGTTCTGGAGCCCCCAACACAAGAAGGACATGGAACTGCTGGAGCGGGTCCAGAGGAGAGCCACGAAGATGCTCAGAGGGCTGCAGCAGCTCTGCTATGAGGACAGGCTGAGAGAGTTGGGGCTCTTCAGCCTGGAGAAGAGAAGGCTTCGAGGAGACCTTATAGTGGCTTTCCAGTATCTGAAGGGAGCCCACAGGAAGGCTGGGGAGGGACTATTTACATGGTCTAGTAATGTCAGGACGAGGAGTAAGGGGTAATGGGTTTAAGCTGGAAGAAGGGAGATTCAGACTGGATATTAAGAGGAAGTTCTTTACAGTGAGGTTGGTAAGACACTGGAATGGGTTGCCCAGGGAGGTTGTGGAAACCCCATCCCTGGAGGTGTTTAAGGCTAGGCTGGATGAGGCCTTGAGCAGCCTGCTCTAGTGGGAGATGTCCCTGCCTATGGCAGGGGGATGGAGCTGGATGATCCTTGAGGTCCCTTCCAACCTAAACCATTCTATGATTCTATAAAGTGATGGTGGCAGGATAAGAAAAATGGCAGGTTTCCAGGGCTTCACTTATATGCTGCTTCTCCTTTATGCTGACCATCAACAGAAACAACAATAATTCCTGCTTGCTTTGGGATATGCCCAGAATAGCAAGCATGCAAGAAACACACAAACTGAATCTAGGGATAGATACTCTTAAAATTTCCTTCTGTACTTTATGATGCAGGAACTGACCATGCATGGTAGCATTCTCAACTCTTGGCAGTAGTCAGTACTCCAGGTTTCAAAGGATGCCCAAGAAAGCATAAGAAGGGATGGCCATGTCTTTGAGAAATGCAGCCCCTAAAATACTCCACCTAATTCACCAGATCTGTAGATGTTCTTACTCCTAATACTATTACTTCATGTTTCTCTTAAAAAAGTTAGGGGGGGAGAGGGAACACCAATGTGCTAATCCACTAAGTGCAGATGTCTATAAACAGCCTAACTTTTCAAAACTCCTGTTTTTCTATTCTGTTGAAAAAAGGACTTTCCTACCCACTCAAGACTGTGCAGCAGGTCTAGGTATGTAGGTCCAAGTGTTTCCTGGGACAAGGACTCGACACAAGACAGTTCTAATATTCCTGCTGGCTACAAGGATGTCAACCACTTCATCAACTGTACATCTGGATACAGCTGCTTCTTCAATTCTCTTGAACTTTCCTGACTGCAACACAGAACTGCAATGGCAGATGTTGTCCCATACCTCTGCTACAATCAGCATCCTGCAACCAGGGAAGCACGTGGGTTTCACTGTCTGCTCAATGTAACTGGTATAGCAATCTGATATATGGCAGCTGCTGTGTGCTGAGCTCCCTTGCACAGGTACTATTAAGTACTGCTCACAGTGAAAATCTTCAAGGCAACTTGAGTATGGTTGTAGTCCTTGAAAACCCCTCCTAGCAGACCCTTTTTCTTTGCCTCCAAAAAAATGAGCTGGCAATCAGAACACAATTAAGCTCTGGTAATGCACTGGGCACACCAACACTAGTTCAGCACTGGCTCAGCTTCTCAGGGATGTGCAGGCACTAAAATGGTGAGTCTGATTGAATTGTTAGCCTTTCCTGTAGGCAATGGGAAATTCTGATCTGGTCTGAGCATATTGCAAAGATAGGAAATAACCTCAGAGAAATTGAAGAGGTAACATATCCTAAATCTTCCTCATAAGAGTGCAGAAAGTAGAAGAAAGGATTAGATTATTCAAAGCTGAGTAGCAAGAAGTTAACTCATGGTTGTCACCTACCTCGGATTTCACAAGGTGGTCTTAAATGAAGGAAAAGTCTCCTTCAGAAGTCACCCCACTGCTTAGCAAAAAAACAATTTCTGTTAGAGTTTAAAAGCCTAATATAAAAGGCCAAGACCAGAAGACAGAAGCACAACAAATATGTAACAAAAAAAAAAAAGTGCAACAAAGACCAAAAAGCATGCTTCTACTCATTATTAGCCCATCTCTCTTTGAATTCACTAATCATGGTACTACTAAGTGGCTTGCTAGTTGTCTATGCAAATCATAACCCAGTTTACCTTAAAAAAAAACAGAAATTCTGAAAGCATATTCGAATATTAATAAGAGAAAATGGAACCATTTTTATAACAAAAATCTTGATTTATTAAAAGCTGGAACTGGTTAAAAGTAAATCCTTGACATCAGGTTCTTGTTAGCTTTAAACTGCAAGCATAAAAATACCCTAGAATTATGTTTTGATATCAATGAAAAGTACACTATGTAACACATAAAAAGAGCCCTGACTTGCTGCTATTATTTTTAATTAGGCTCTCTAGCACGTATGGTTTTACCTTCCAACACCAATTCAGATTGGGGAAAAAGGGAGGGCCTGACTCTCCAAACTCATGGGACTGGCAATTCCATGGCTCATGCCTTGGAGCACTAATGCATTTTACATTAGCTCTAAGCATCAGGAAATCCTGGCTCCTGGTGCCAAGAAGTTCAAAACAATAATGACACACATCTGAAAACTGGGATTCGCTGCTTAACTGCCAGTATCTATTCTATCAAACAATCCAGCCCCACTCTGTTACAAATAGGACAAAACATTCACAGCAGCCTACACTGTTTCCAATTAGACTGCGTGTCTGGACTGCAGATAAATCCATGGAGCAATCATATAGCAAAAAGTCTTCCTAGAAAACAGAATTCCATTAAGAAAAAGCAGTATTTACGAGCCTATCATCAATGGGTAATTACCAAGTTTGTCATTGGCCAAACTGAAGTTGTTCTGTTTTCTTTCTTCAGGTGAGCCTCCAAACTGCCTTGAGATATTACAAGAGAATTCTACAAATACTTTAACTAGGTACACATCAGATGTATTTTGCTACTTATTTTAGCTGGAATCCAATCAGATTTAAAATCAGCTTACTAGTGCAGTAAGTAGTCCCTGATAAGGGACTGAAATTTGAGGTTAAGTAACCTACTTTTACCCAAGGACACTCAAGAGGGTTTTTTTTTGCCCCAGTCGAAAGCTTTCTGGCAAAACAAGAGCATGCTGACTGGGACTATATCTAAGTTTACTGTAAACAAAGCAGTCTGCAAGCTTCACCCTATACACTTTTCCCTCTGACCTCCAGCAGGCCATGAAGTCTGTTGCGACATACAACATTCTGGTTAATACAGAAATCTGTCATCTCCTGGGTTGTCTATTTTGAAAGGTGAGAATAGTAAGTCACATAGTAAGACTCCAAGAGTAGTGTATAAAGTAACAGCCACTGCCTTCATGCTCCAAAACAAAGGTTGTGCATTTGGAAATGATCAGTGTCAGTATCACCTGCTCAAACACAGGCTCTGTGCAAAGAGTTATACACATTGGTTTGAACTTGATCCTGAGTATAAATGCTTCCTATTTTCAAAAGGATCCACCTCAAGTCTTATTTTTTTTCCTGATCTGGGTATTTTAGTTGTTTTAATTCGTTCTCTAAAACGTCAGCACTATTCCACCCTTGCTTAATATTCAGCTTTCCAGTAGAATAACTGAACAAATCTAAATGTCCAGAGCCCTTTAACAACTACAAGAATTCAAACTAAGGAAGTAAATATCTTTTTTTGCTTCAGTTGTATATACTGTGAATTACTCTTATTTTACAAATGGTGACTAAAGTTGTGAAAATAACATTCTTCCTTTGGAAAGAAACAACTTCAACAAATGAGCTGGGCATGTCCAGATAGTTTCCTGCTAAAGTGAATTCTGTACTTTGTCTGTAAAGTGTTTGAAGTATTCCCTGCTAATAAGGGCACATAATTCATGCTCTACAACAGGCATTTCCTAAACATCACAGGATTCATGAAGATTTCATTCTTTGAAATGAGTCTTTTCTATTCTGAACTCGTGGGAGAAGTCTACTCAGAAATTCAAAGTGGAACAGCTTGCTAACATTCAGAGGAGAGGTCACTGACCGAGGAGGGAATTCAGGGAAACATCTCCCAAAAGTCAAGCCAACATCTTTTGCTCATCTGGCAAATTTTCAGTGCCATCTGAACATGTTAGTAACCTAACTGAACATACCTTGGGATGGCTTAGGTTAAGGGAAGGAAAAAATCCAAACAAAACAGAAACAACCAAAACCCAAACCCACAGAAACAGTTCTGACAGCTGAGAAATTTACTTTTAATAATTTAAGAATATTGGAAACTAAAGTCTTCTAGGTAATCAGCTGCTCAAGCCTCTCTTTAGGTATTTCCCAAGAGCTATGTCTGAACAGCATCTGAGCAACTGGCATGATGTGTGGTTAGCCCTGTGTTCTAGTTTTAATCTTCTAGTCTATAGCTTTTGGGAAGCTATGATGCACACACATTAATGTTAAAAGGAATGTGGAATTCAGAAGATAGACTAGAAGTCTTCAGTGTAAATCATTCCTACAGTAATGGGAGCAGAAACTGTTGAATGACATACATGAAGCCTGATAAAGAAACTGCATTAGCCACTGTTGGATTGTATGCCTCTTTACAAACAAACAGCAATTCACCTGCTGGAGAAGGGATGCTGCCCAATGAGGTCTCCATTCTGAAGATGGTAATCACCAAAGAAATCTGGACTGACTGCTCCATCAGGGGCTATGAGGCCATCTATAAAAAGAAGAAAGATATGGTGACTGCATGAAGGAGCATGACTTCAGGGCAAGTGGGCAACACAACCTGTGCTGGTCTCTCTTACAAATTCATTAGCAACTTGCACTGCTAGGAGGAATGTCAAGCAACAGCAACACTGAAAAACAGCAATGTGAATTACAAAAAACCTTACTCATTACTCCAATGAGCTCAGCCTACTGACCTGAAAAAAGCTGTACCTAAGAAATAGTCTCTTACCCCTTCTTCCTCAGGCCCATCTTGTCTGGCAGATGAGCCCAGAGGAAAAATGAGAAGAGTCAAACATTAATAAAGGCCAGCAGCATAAAAGTGGAAAAGCAGCAAAAGCTCTTAATTGTTCAGACTCTACCCTTCATCACTCTCTCAAAACAAGTTAAGAAAGACAGGTAAGCATCTTCAAACTTATTTTATCTCCTCCATATTTTGATGTCTTCCAGCTATTTCCCATAATGGTGGTCTTCTCACATGATATCCTCTCAAAAACACAGGTTACAGCTTTCATTTGCTTAATTTACATTAAAACACTGGCATATGAAGATGTAGGCACTTACAGAGCCAATATCATTACTTACAGGCTTCACAGTCTCCAGTCTCCACTTGCTTTATAAGGAAGGGAAGACAATCAGAAGCTAACATTTCCTTTCTATCAGTGTAAATCCAGAGTGCCTTTGAAGTAGTCAGTGAACTGACCCCAGCTGAATGAGAGCCCAGCTTAACTCTTTCCTGTCCTCCTTCACAGAACACATTTCTTGTTAATATTAAGGGCACATTTCTTACTTGGGAATCAGTTAGGCTCTAATCAGATAAAATTATCTATTTCATTAAAACAGATCCTACATCAGTTTGTTTCTATAAAAAAAAAATCACAGACTTGCAATGCAGAAATCATCCCAATAAAAACAGAGCAGAAACAGGTACATGCAGACTGATACTTCAATAGTTTAACAGACAAGAGAGAGAGAGAAATTCTTAATGACCAGGAAGTTACAAATGCCATTCCACTTTAAAGAGAGAGAGATAAGATCCAAGGAGTCACAGGCCACTTAGCTTAACCTTTGTGGTTTCAAAACTACTAAAACTGCCTATGCAGGAAGCAGTGGAAAGTTACTTACAGACACAAGGCTTAGAGATGACGACTCAGGCATTCAAACAAATCTCCCTGTGCTTTATGAATTTACCTGATGTTTTTTGAAGATAATGTAGTGACAAATGATAAAAGGAATAGGATTGACACATCTAGATTTCTAACAGACATTTGAGGAGGTGCTACAGAAATTCAGTTAGAAGATAATACCTCATGGGAAAGCGGCTGAATACAACCTAACAGACTGTAAATGAAAAATGCTAGCCACGATCAGATGTACATGGCTATATTCTAATTGCATACATGTGCACACAGTATGTGAAGGAGTATTACTTGACAGGCAAGTAACGTGGCACAGATCAATACTGCTGTCTTTCAGCACGTTCAGCCAGACAGGAGTGCCCTGTGCTATCCTATGGCTGTCAAATGACCAAAGAGGAAGGAAAGTTGAAATGGCCATAAACACCACTTGGGGCACATTTTCCTATTTCATCACCTAGTCTATATTTTTAACGGAACAAAAATGAGGGGGAACATTAGCACTTTCATATCTGCAGCACTTCAGATCAAAAAGCAGTAGTTCCAAGGACTATGTATTTTAAACATTTCAGATTTGGTTAAAACTTATTTGAAAGCAGAGACTTCAAAATAACATCTATCTTTATCTTGATAAAGCAAGCACTATGTTTTAACTCTGAGGCTAGAGCTACTGCTTCTTAAAGTGTCTTCAATCAAGAGTGTTAACATTCAAACCATAACACTCAGAGTTATGGCTCACATGAATTTATAGGAAAATGAAAGCACATGGAGAGCATCAGCTGCACATGGTGTGATTACTTCTGTTGCTATGTACATTTCAACATAACTTAGGGTTATGTACACTCAGAGCAAGAGATGCACCCAGCTCATGAAGGTAGCCTCAGAGATTCTATCAAGTTTTTCATGTAGGTTTAAATTGCTAAGCAGGAGACATGTTGTGATGTCACTGCAACAAGGAACTCATCTTGCCATCACTGAACTCAAGCACTATTATGGATGAGGGCGAGCTTGTGTTGAGCATCAGCCCTCAGTCATTTCTAAATGCACCAAATTAAAATACAAGCATTTCATTTCTGACTGCACAAAGTTTTGTTGTTTTTTTTTTTTTTACTTAGTAATGTTCGGTCCTTCAAAAACCCAAATGCCTACTCCAACTGGTACAATAACCTGTAGCCTTTTCAAAGGAATATTATGTCTCCCCTGACCATATCTCAAAAGTATAAATCTAGTACACTTCAGAAGCACACCATTACTGGCATTTGTCAGAAGGAATCTGAGAAGTGAATCTATATTTTGAATATAAGCACCTACTCTTATACCTTTAAAAACAAAAGCACTTTTCAAACATCTGCAGAACATATCACTGGAAACCTGCCTCTCCTTCCTGGTCAAATACCAATTCCAACACAAAAATCTTTGTTCAAATAACATTAAGCCTGTTACATAAATGATTTAAATCCAGGAAATGCAGTGTTACTGCCACTCCATCTCTAGCTCATACTGTTTAGGAAAAGAAATGGCCCTATGAAATAAGCAAAGGTTTATTAGTAAGACCTGTAAAGGGGAGACTGCAAGAGGCAGATCTTTAACTGAGGCACATCTTTAACTGAGGAAGCGCCAAGGAGACACAGGACCCAGGTACCATACAACACTATGGTTGGGCTCACACTAACCTTATAGGTTTAGCAGAGCAAGATAAAGGCACAGAGTTCAAAGGGGGAAGCATATCCCTATATGCTGTGGCCAACATATGTAATCAAAAGCTTCCTTAAGTTCTGATAGCCTTTGAGAATATTTTTTGAGATGCTACTGAAGTCTTGCCCAATTGTTTTCCCACAATAGCTGTAAGCAAAGATGATGGTTTTTAGTGGTTTTTTCTTAATACCATTCCTGCAAATTCATCCAGAGTCAGAGTTCTGTGACTCATGCTTCATAGTAAAGGATTGGACATTTGTGTGGAAAATAAAAAAAAACTGTCTCAAGTCCAACAATTAAAACAAATAATAAGTAAGAAATAATCCTATGTGCATAAAGTCATCCAGGATTTTGAAAAGGATCTAAACAGCAAGTTTGAGAGCATAAGCCAACTCCTAGTTATGAAAAGCTACAAAGCCTTTAATCCAGTGGACAAATCATTTCACCAATGTCTCCTGCTGACTTTTCTGAACCTTTCTCTTAAATAGCTGGCAATACTGAACTAGATACATCAGTGTCTTAATGAGTATGGCAACTTCTGTTTCCTTAGTAACTGCAAATCTTTATGGAACGAGAGACAGAGTAGATTCCACTTGAGATCTCCCAGGACTGTGCCATTTTGTACTATTAACAGCATTAAGCCAAATGATAGTAAGTCTCTTTTTTGTGTGGGTTTTTTTTTCCCCTGTACAAAATGGATTAATCTTAAATAAGAACATAAAATCATAAAGGTTGGAAATAACCTCTAAGATCCTCAAGTCCAGCCAACTCTACTTGAGGATAGTTTTATTTTGCTTTGTTATTTTAATTAACTTTGTCAAATTGTCAAGTAGTAAGGCTTTTTTCATTTGAGGAACTGAAAAAAGAACTTCCTCAAGAGATTCATATGCTTCCCTAGATATATGACAATCAAATAGATATATTCCTGTAGATATATGACAATAAGAATAGATTAGCTGAAATGATGAATGTAGATCTGTAATGCTTCAGAAGATCATGGATATACAGTACTCAGAGGATCACAGGATGTTAGGTGTTGGAAGGGACATCCAGAGATCATCAAGGCCAACCCCCCTGCCAGAGCAGGACCATAGAATCTAGCTCAGGTCACACAGGAATATATCCAGACAGGTTTTGAAAGTCTCCAGAGAAGGAGACTCAGTCCACCATTAACACCCTAACAAGGACAAGCCCACCCCTGGCTAGAATCAGTGTTGCTCCCAGTGACACAAAAGGAAACTGTCCCCCAGATTTGAGTAAGTAGATTCTCTCTACAGCCTCAGTCCAAGCGCCTGTTCCAACCACAGAGGATACAGTCCCAGTCCTGAACACTAGCATGTGCTGCCTTACCTGCATTGTAGTAGAGGTCAGGTCTTTCCAGAATATCCCCTTCATGGATGTAGGGCTCAATACGATCATCACCATATAGATACTGCTCACTGTCATCCATCTGCCGACTGCCCACCATATCCAGCCACTGAGAGTTGTGCCACCGAAACTTCTCACTCTGGATTTTTTTAGCCCATTCCTCATCATATTCCTGTTAAAAATCACCATGCAGTACTTTATGATGAGGTATATACGAAGCTGTTTGCTTTAAAGGGAAATGGCAGCGGAATTTAATGTCTCTGAGCTCAGCAACTCAAAATCCTCTATCCAGAGTGCTTTAGGCAAAGGAATGATTTGCAAGTGCTGGACATTATTCTACTTTTGTACAAGCAGCAGTACAATCTTTCCGTCTTGGTTTGTAATTTTACACCATCCAGAAAAAAACTCCTGCTTTGAGCAGTGAAGTTCCATCATCACAGTCTCCTCACTTGGCTTATCAAGAGCAGCTGATTACTGTAATTTCAGTAATTAATTACTAAGATTTGCCAAATACCCTTCACATCCTCATTAGATGAGCATTCACCAGGACAACTGGTTAGTAAAAAATACAAGCAAAAAAGGTTGTGATAAAAACAATAAATCTTTGTTTAATGAGCTTCAGTAAGAACTCAGGATTTAATTTTCAACTTGTTAAATATTCTAATGGCTTTAAGTTATAATGTCTCCCTATGTATGGCACTGAACACCCACAACAAGGTTACACAATGTTTGTAATAAAGAGCAGATGGGAATCCAAGATACAAAACTAAAATCCAAGAGGATCTTCTCTAGGTTGATGAAAACAGCATCCAGCTTCCAGTCACCATGGAAACAAAATATCTGCATGAAATTTCCATCTGGATCACAGCCTAATTGCACTCAAGTGAGGTGATATTCAATACAGAGGAATATCATAAAGAAGTGCCATATCTATGGTCACTGCAATCAGTTGTTTAGAAGCCTTTTCTAAACAGACCAGACCATGTGGGCTGTTGATTACCACTGAGGGAACACAGACCTGTGCATAATGTTCAGTTTCTCAACAGTACTGGAAAGACAGGGCACAGCTAGCTATAGGAAACTCATCACCATATGTAATCTGCAGACATTACCCATTTGGGAAAATTCACAAATAATTCACCATGGTTAGTACTTTCTCAGTCAAAGGGAACTGTGAACAAAAGTAACATTCAGAATGAAAATATTTCTGCTCGTGGGAAGAAATACCTTCATGAAACTACTCCCACTTCACTAACTACAAAGGAGAGAAAGACGGAAAAGCATTTCTTAATTCTCATGCTGGTTAATGCATGATCTAGACAGACTTTCCTTCAAGATCTTGCTGGAGTAGTTTAAGGTTTTTAATATCTGTTTTACTTAGCCCTGATGGGGATGAAGAGCCTTCACACAATTAGCAACATCTTGTCTGCAGAAGTGGTAGTGGCTTAAACTGCTCCACCTAGACATTCAAAAGTTGGCTATAAGCAAAGGCCAAAAACTAGCAGCGAATCCAGAATAAGTTAGCTACAGTAACTCAGGTTAAGCATCTAAAAACTCTTACAGACTAAATCTGAGCTTTTAAATTGACTTAACAGTCAACCTACTTTGTCTTCACTGCTATTAACCTGACATAGCTAACACTCTTTCTACTCCGTTCTTTTTTCTCCCCTCTGACTGGTGGACAGCACATAAAGCAGCTCACCCTTTTATTTTGGTAGAGACTCCTTTGACATTGATAATGAGTATACAGAGCATCCAACACTTCATTGGGAATCATGTCACGTTGGGCAATCACAAACCCTTATTCTATAGCAGTGGAAAGAGCTTTGTTTTACTTGGAGAAATGGCAAGTTTATTTCTCTTGGCTTAAAGCAGAGTTCCTTTCTGCTGGGGTGTCCAAGCAAGTATCTGCAGATCTGGGGCTCTGACTAGCCTGTGACATTCTATATTTCTCTAATTTAATCTCTCATCAACACTAATCACTAGACATTTCTAACTCCCCTCCACACCATCCTGGCACATGACTGGCCCTGTCCAAAACCTGGACTCCTTCATATACCATCTGTGGGCTCTATAGATACTTGTAGTTCCAAGTGACCTCTAGCAAAATTCCAGATTTCTGTCAGCCACACAGTAATGCAGCAAGCTTAGGGAGGAAAAAAGAAAAACCACAACACCCCAAATAACAAAACCCAACACACACACTCACACCTATGCCTCACACTGACTGAGGAAAGAACAAATTGTGCTCTTTTTGACTGTTGATCTCTTCACTTTCCGTTCTCAATTAAAGGGAAAGACTAGAAATAACAGTGCAAAACAAGAGCTCCTCTGGAAAAAGAAGCTCATCTCTGAGATTTATAAAACATATAAAAACAAAAGGGCATGACTTTCAGTGATGACATTTGACCAGCATCTTGGAAACATCTCCTTCGCTGTATCTGCCAGAGCTAAACTATGGGCTATCTATTATGTCAGTCTCCAGTAGCTGTGAATTACAAGCTTTAGAGAAACACCTTATAACTGCCAGAAATCGTACCACAGTCTTAAGCAACTATTCCCAGAAATCATGATTCCAAAGAAGTGGGGGAAAATAAACAACTTAGTGAACAGCAAATTAGAGTAATCAGTGGGAAAGCTGAATCCCTTTTACCTAACTTTGTTTACTTCTGAAAGTTCTCAAAAGCAGAAAGGCCAGCAGTTAAATTACTTAACTCACATTTAACATAAATGCACTTTGAAAAGGTTTTAATCTTCCCAAAGCTACAACCCCAAATTGATCCCACCAGCCCAGCATCGCTGTTCCATTCCACACCACCATCTAAACACACTGAACCTGCATCACAAGTAGACATGAACTTCTTATACCCTCCTAAAACATCAGTTAACAGTTCTCATTTTTAACACTTCTCATTTTATCTTTAGACCATGACAGCAGGGCAGAATACCCCTAGGTAATCTGTGCTTCCCATCTTAAAAAGAGATTTAGAACTCCCAGGTATTTTACTTCAATCATTCATCTACATTTTGGAAAACAGGTTTACAACACATGATGAATCGGCAGCTATAAGACTGAGCATATCTGCACATTACTTTAAAGTTAGAAGTCATCTGTTCAAGCAGCTTGGCTACTTTGTTGCATTAGTACCTTTAATTTCATTACCAATGAGCACCAAGAACAAAGTGACTGCACCAGAGTCAATGACCAGTTTTGTCAGTAGTTTCGTTCTGGCAACAGTGCTAGAAATGGACAATTTGCTATAATCTATACGGATTTACATAATCCCAGCACAAAGAAGTTCATTTAAGTACTGCTAGATCAGGAATATGTCTGTAGATTTTCCACAGAAATGTGCAGAAACACCACTAGGCAAATGATTAATGGAATAACGCTGGAATGGAAGAAAAGCTGTAAATGTAGCACTACAGCCAAAAGGCACAAAGAAACCAAATTAAAGACGTTCAGAGCAAAACAATTCCCTAAAACACAGCAAGTCTCCAGTAATTATATTCTGAGCTATTAAAACCTTTTTAAAGCAATATTTTTATTTTCTGTGAGCTTTTTTGGTTAGGCTTTGTTTTGCAAGCACAAAAAGCGCATTTTACTGAGGAATTCCTCCAAAAAATGGAAACTGGAAACTAAGTATCAAGAGATACAAACATAGCTTTGTGTCCTCCAGTCCTTTTAAATGTAAGGTTATCAACAAAGCAGTGGGTGGAGGAACAAGAAAAAGGTGGACAGAATGTGTCTATTCTCCAAGCTCCTGCACACCTCCCCACCCCCCAATATTCTATGTTCAGAAACATAAAAGGAGGAATTCCAAAGGTTGATTTTATTCTCCTTGGAGCTCCTTGACATCACTGGTTTTAACATTCGGTTTCCATAAATCCAGAAGTGTCATAGAAGATATATGGTTTGACTCTGCAAGGAATGTGCCATCTTTTTTGAAGTTCTGCTTCCAACTTTGTTTACTGCTGAACCATTGAAATACTATGAAGCGTTAACTGGCCTATTATCAGAGTGTGTCTGTTCCCTATCAGGGGTTCCCTTTGTCACTGGCTTCCATCACACCTTGTATCTTATTAACACACTATAGGATAACATAGAGCTACACAGATCTGCTTTGTGTTCTCTCACAGCTGATGAAAAACAGATTGTCCTTTTCACTTTAATGTGGTTGCCCTTTAATTGGGTCTGTAATAGGGTTCATTTGATGTAATTCTTCATACTAAGCTAAAACTGCTATACAGTAAGGAGAATGTCATTGTGTTCAAGGCTATACCTGGTGATATGCTGCATTATTCATTATTTATTCATCCTTAAAACATTCATTTAGAAAGCAAATATCTATCTTGTCTAGCTATCCAAAAGTTAGGCATGTCATTTAAACCACGTGCCTCTATAAACTAAGGAGAGAAACAGATGTTACGGATCACCTTCTACAGGTGTCTACAACACCTACCTTAGGCTAAGTATAACCAGGGGAGCAATTCGTTCACAGGCCAAAAATATCCTTCTACCACTTGCACCTGTGCAACCCTGGGCCACTTGTTTGCAATCAGGTTCATCACTAAATACATTTGGATGGGAAGTTAATAGAAACCTGTGATATGAAGCATAAATATTCATGCCCTTTGAATTTAGGTCCCTGCATAAAGCACACTCACAGGGATCCTATATTGTTAAGAGCTGAAGAATGGAACTCTTCTTCTTTCCTTTGGAGGTATATAAATCCTCTCATTGGCAAGCTATTGTGAAAGTAACAAGTAACAATGGTTTGGCTCACCTTCTTAGTCTTAAAACTCCAAAGAGCAAGCATCAATGCTAGAAGAAAATCTGTCCACGATAGGTTTATGTGAAGACAGAAGGCAAACAGGACATGCCTGGCCTATCTAATACTGCATGCAGGTGGTTATTCTTCTGGTGCAGCTAAAGCCTCTCTTGTTTGGTGCATGCTCTTCATCACAAAATCTACCAACATCAAAGCAGACTGATTGCAAATTAGCAATACAGAAGCTGATCAGCCTGCAGCTCCACACCCTAACCTGCTCTTCTGCCTACCTCCCCGTATTCAAGACTGTTAAAAGATAACAGGGGAACAAGAGACACCGCAGAAAGGTAAGGGTCTTGATTAAGTGAAGGGAGAACTTTCTTTCCTGAAATGACTACTTCATGAAAAGAGGACACCAAGCTGGAGTCAAAGGTTATCTATTCTTGGAGTTTGCCAACACCAAATCCCTGTAGTCTGCCTTTCCTTGATTCTAAGAGAGCTGGCCAACATCTTGCATAGCTGGCCCCAAATCCCAGAGTACTAAGGGTTCACAGCACATTTTTGCTTCTTATGTGAAATTCCAGCATTCCCAACATGGAGGATGTGTGTCAAGGCTTTTAGCTAACATGTCAAGATGAAAAGCCATGTTAATGAATTACTTGCAAGTGAGGCAAATGTTGTTTGGCATTCATTACAAATACATGGGGCAATGAACAAGAACTGAAAAAAACACCTTAGGCATGAGGCTCTTCCTAAATCACCTGGACAATGCTGTAGCTATCTAGAAGATGTTTACTTCTGCAGGAAGCATAACGATCTACTTTTGATCATAAGAGAAACAAGATGGTACAACAAGCCTTGATTTAAAGCTGTAAAAACACTGAGTAGGAAAATAGGGGAAAGAGGGGGAAGGCTCAGACAGTTCAAAGATCTGGTTAGTTAAATGTGCTTTCGGTAAATTAGGAAAAAAATCACTTCACTGCAGTAAGACTGAGCTAGGGGCAGAAAAAGAATAGAAATCTGAGAGATTAATAATCCCCTCAGCTCTTGATAGTCATTGTCTGAGCTGAAGAATAAAACCGTGTCAAGCTGACATTTCTTTCCACAAGCTTTGAGTTGCAGGTGTCCAGGCTTCTGAGACACCTACTTCAGTGATCTGACATCTGCTTGAGACTTCTACACCAGCTGCTAATTCCAGGCTTTCAGTTGAGCCATAAGACCTGTCCCATTTTAGGTGTACAAGTCCACTAACTAGCTGCTTGGTGTCAAGTCTTGGCACATGACAGAAGACTGAAGCATTCCTAAATGATCAACACAGACTGTCTCTTAGAAGGGGATTATCCTGCATCTAGCAGTGCAAAACTGAGACTCCCCAGTATGCCAAAGCAGCACATCTGTTTCAATTCATCAATAGCAGAGTCCAGCCAAGCTATATTAAACAAATCATCACTAGTGTAACATTTCCATAATTTCTGTGACAATTACTTTACTATAGAAAGTATCTCTCCCCTGAGGCTTTTAAGGCATCTGATTTTCTTCAGTGTTATTTCAATCACACTATATAGAGTTTATTGATGAGTGAAAGAAGCACTTGTCTCTATGTGAAGAAATTACTTTCGAATCTCTCTTCTCCAATGTTTAGTTTCTGATTTCTATCATCAGAGGAACTAATCCTATCAGAGTATGTGGGAAAAGGAGACTGAAAACTTAAGCGTTTCTGGTTGTGGATTTAGCACAGAAAAGAAGTTTCACAAAACCTAAGAGACTATGTCTATTCAGACACCTCAGCAGGCATTGGTTGTGTAAAACTCTCACACAACCAAACACCTCAGTGTTTACAGGCTCCTTTACCAAATCTTCTGAGCTGAATGGCAAAACACCTGTGAAGATCTGAGGTTCTGATAACACTATTTCATGTTTTCTCCCATCAGCATCCAGATGTATTGCATTTTTTGCCTGTGATTTTTGGTTCCGAGTGACAAAGCATAACCAACTTACAACACTGCCAAGAAAACAATTAATTGCTGGTTCTACATCTTCCAGAAAAGAGGACATGTTGTGCTTTGTGTTCCTCACAAGGGCATGGTGTTCATTAGAGCTCACACAGCTTAAAACCCAACAGCTAGCTACTAAAGCTAAACTACCCAACAGCTAAACTTTACAGGAAGAGAACTCAGATACACTACTGTAAGTGTGGCACTGCCCCACAATCAAAGAAAAAAAAATTCTCCACCACACAAACTACTCTCAGTATGTGCTTGACATCATCTCTTCTCCTCCAAATAACAGCAGTGCCACACCATTTGCTTCCTCTATTCTTCCTCATGGCCCTAGGTTGAGAAGCCTCTCCCATCCTTTATCATCACACTTCTCATTCACTCACAGCTAGCATAAAGATTACATCTTACAAAAGAAAAAAGCCAAGCACGTTTAACTCGGATGTCTGAGTATGAAGCTGTGTTAGTGTATTTACTCTTCCAGATACTATACATGTTGCTTAGTAATATTAGTAACATTTTTTTTCAGTAACTAGATACTACTATGTGCCACATTGTAAAGCTCCCCCACATGAACTAGTCAATGCCCAAGGCATTTGGAAATTGCACAGGCCCCAGGATAAAACAAGTGTTAAAAACATCCACTGTACAGCATCATCCACGAGATAAAAATATTTCTACTGTTTCCACTGGAGATGTCCTTGGAAATAACTGATCTTACTAAGCTGAATTTAATGCCCATCATAAGTAGTAAGGCCAAATGAGTCTTATTTGAAATCTTGCCCTTAATGTCAACAACTCTGTCACTAATGGCTTTCATTCCATACCTCCATGAAGTAAAGCCAGAGCCAGATAAAAAGAGTTCCAACATGAAAAGTGTTATGCCATTTTACTTCTTTAACATTAGTATTAAATTAGAAAGCATTATTAATGACCATAACAGAAAAAGACAAAATATTCTATTGGGCAATGTAAGTAGTCCCAGTGGAGGCCAGTGACAATTGGAGTCCCTTAGGGATCAGTCCTGGGACCAGTCTTGTTTAACATCTAACAGTGGCATTGAGGAACCCTCATCAAGTTCGTCAACGACACCAAGCTGTGTGGTGAGGCTGACATGCTGCAGGGAAGGGATGCCATCCAGAGGGACCTAGACAGGCCGGAGGTGGGCACAAGGCAACCTCATGACGTTCAACAAGACCAAGTGCAAGGTCCTGCATCTGGGTCAAGGCAATCCCAAGCACCAATACAGACCGGGCAGTTACTGGCTTGAGAGCAGCCCTGAGGAGAGGGACTTGGGGGTGCTGGTGGAGAAGCTCAATATGAGCCATCCGTGTGCTCTTGCAGCCCAGAAAGCCAACTAGATCCTGGGCTACATCAAGAGAAGTGTGGCTAGCAGTCATCCTCTCTACTCTGCACTGGTGAGACCTCACCTGGAGTATTGCATCCAGTTCTGGAGCTCCTATTACAACAGGGATATGGATGTACTGGAACATGTCCAGAGATCATCCAAGAGGATGATCAGAGGACTGGAGCACCTCTCCTATGAGGACAGACTGAGGGAGTTGGGGCTGTTCAGTCTCGATAGGAGAAGGCTCTGAGGTGACCTTATTGTGGCCTTTCAGTATCTGAAAGGGGCCTACAAGAAAGCTGGCGAGGGACTTTTTAGGATGTCAGGTAGTGACAGGACTAGGGGGAATGGAACAAAGCTAGAAATGAGTAGATTCAGATTGGATGCTAGGAAGAAATTCTTCACTATGAAGGTGGTGAGACCCTGGAACAGGTTGCCCAGGGAGGTGGTGGAAACCCCATCCCTGGAGGTGTTTAAGGCCAGGCTGGATGAGGCTCTAGACAGCCTGATCTAGTGTGAGGTGTCTCTGCCCACAGCAGGGGGGTTGGAAATAGATGATCCTTGTGGTCCCTTCCAACCCTGATTGATTCTATGATTCTAAGATAGGTCTTATGCTGTGTATGTTCGGGAGAACAAGCTGCAATATATGTAATTCAACTACAGAAAAACTAAGTACATTAAAAAAAAAAGCATTAAGGTTGTTAAAAACACTACTCTTGATTCATAGTTCAAGTCCTTTTTTGGGTAAAGGATTTAATTTCATGATAGATACTCCACATCCAGTGGCTGTGCAGTCTGTACTACCCCAAGACACTACAAAATGCTACATTTATTTTTTGACTAAAGAAATCAATTCAGTTAAAGAGGCTGGAAGGAATTTTAGGAATGAAATGCAACTTTTAAGTGGAATCAGTTCTGCAGTGTCTTTACTTCAATGAAGAACACCAGAGAAATAGCCATGTTCATAAAGGCAAGGATGTCCTGAAGGAGATTATGCACACTGTACATGCTATACAAGCTGATAAACCATCAGCACTCCAGCATCCAGTATTCCTTCTTTTCTCCAAGCTAGCTGTTCAATATGAAACAACTGTCCCAAAAATTTATTGTGATCAATGGACAAACCAAGTCATGCAGCTAAAGGAAACCTAAGAGCTGAAGACTGTGAAAAAAGCTCAGTGTTACTCTGACTGTTCTTCCAGTAGAAAACAATCGGCTTCAGAATCACTGCTCATATTTTCTTACTGGAACAAACATTGGCATTAAATGGTGTAGAAAAGCTTAATCAAAGCTGCTGGGTAATAAGAGCTGTTTGTTTAGAGAATTAAGAAATAATTAAACCTGATGTGATTAATTTAAGTACAACAAATACTCTTTACAATGTGTCTGCAGCATAAAGTGTGAACTTTCAAATTACAGATGTGCTTTTTGGAAGACTGGTACATAGACTAGATAATTGACTGTCATTGTATTTATTTTATTAGCTGTCTGTCTCAGGAACGTCTTTACATCAGATAATTCTATTCTAAAATAATGAAGTTACAGTAACTTGCAAATGGAGAACATTTTTCATGGCATAGGTAAAAATTCAGCTCTCATGAGACAATCAGACCTACCGCTATAATATCCAGAGTGTTGTCACAAACTTTGCAAATCTCAGCATTTTTATCATGCATCAGGTCTATAAGATATGCTGGAGCCTCTGAAAAGAAACTGTTAAGGATAAAAGCTTTTATTTTCTCTATTCTGTTGCCCTCCTTTCCTCCCCCACCACAGCCCTGAGTTATTCAAACTGCAAATTTCATTAAGAACCATATTCAAGAAATTTTCTATCACATGTGAAGTTCAGCAGCCTTCTTTCAAATACTGGGGTTTTTAATCACATTTTAAGATACCCAAATATTATTCAAAATTGCTAAAGAAGAAAAATTATATGGCCTTTACAGAGAAAATACACTCTGCTCTGTTATAGGAAACCATGCACCTAACATGTTAGTCCAAAAGACAAAGACCCTGTGGAATGGTTTGGTCATTTGATACTTACTTTTGTGACCTTCAGGGAGTTTTCTTGCTTTTAAAAAAAATGTTTCCAATATATTTGTCTCAAAAATATTGAAGATATTCTACTGTGCAAGTGACAGCACTAATATTTGACCTGTTCATCATTACAAATATAAAAAGAAAAGAGCTTTCTTTCTTTTCCTAGAAGCTAGCCACCTAGGAGTCCAAACAGGAGACAAAGGGCAACATCCCAAATGGCTTCTTAGATGCTCCACAGAGCTTAAAGGAAAAAGCCATTTAAACCATTTACAAAGAAGCCTCTGAGATCAGGAGATTTATGTAAGAGAAATATTGGCCTAACATCAGTGATGACAAATCAAGTACTGTAATTCTAGATGTTTAACCTTTGAAAAGATACGGGTTTCCTTGATAATGACATCTCTGGTGGCTTGGTGGAACACCATCTGATAAAACACATAGATGATCTGGCAGACAAACTCATCATCTTCCTGCTGAGCTGCAAGGGGAAAAAAAAACCAAACCAAAACAAAACCAAACAACCACAATTTCAGATCTCACAATGATAAACTCCTGATGCTTAGGGAAAGCCCAGCTCTTACATATCAGCTAGACAGTTCAGCGGTATGCATGAGATTTCATCTCCTGACTACACAAAATGACTGCTCCAGTCAAGCAGAAAGACCAGAGCAAGAGTTGTGGAGGTGTGGGAAAAAAAACAACTCATGAGATAGCTCATCAGTAACAGAGTAATCATTCCTGTTTTCATATACAAAACATTCACCCCTGCCTCGCAAGAGGATATAGCTGATGCAATAAGTTACAACGCAGCTACATCAGTGAACCTTTCTGAAAAACAAGTCAAACATGGAAATATACCATTTAGAAGCTCAATGAGTGCAGGGATGATTCCAGATTTAGCCAGAAGAGCAGCACAAGAGTCATCCATAGAAACTGTTCCAATCATTATCACCACTTCCAAAATGAGGTCATCTTCCGCAGAACCTGGTAAGTCAGAAGGCAGTATGACCTCTTAGAAGTTCTTTATCTTGTGGCAGTTGTATACTGTAGATATGACTCTGTTCTTTAGTGTTATGTTCCCCCCCAGTCAGTCACAAATTTTAAAAGTAAGCAGAGTCTGCTGTGAAAGAGCACTCTAAGCAGTCTTTGAGACACTGTTTTCAATATCTAACCAAGCTTTGTACAGACCTGGTTTTAGTTTGTCCTTGAGGTAGGGAACCAGCTTGTATTCTTTCAGCACAAGTTCCCAGTCCAGATCTGGTAAGGTCAAATTTGCAAGTGTTCCCAAGCATTCAATCACAAATTCCTCCTCTTCATCATTTGATATTTGAGCTGCTAAGTCACCAACATAATCCTAAAGAAAACACAACACCAAACAGTACAGGTCAACAACATGGAGATGTGAAGAGCTCACAACTCGGTCAGATCAAAACCAGTTCTCAAAACAACACTAAAGAGACATTTTTCCTGAAATGAGAGCTAATGAGGCAGTTTCTATTTTAGCTGAGTAATCCAAGAAAACATTTCAGCATTCTTCCTTTCTGGCTTTTCACTTTCAAGAGATATGAATAATTTGTTCAGGTGTTCCAAAATTAGCCACAGCAAAGGGTCTGAACACACTGTTTTATAACAAGGAAAAGAAGATAGCTAACATCATACTGCACTAGTGTCAGTAATGGACAACCTCTCCTAAAGATTTTAAGAGACAGCTACAAGATTTTCCGGGGACATGAACACAAGAATCATGAATTCTAGTTACTAATTCCATGATGCTTTAAGACAATTTGATACTCAATCCCCATTGTAAAAGTATGTTTAAAATTTCCAGAAGTAAGATACTGTGTTCCCCTCCCTTCTTTTGAAAGGGCAGCTTTACATGGTAAACTAAATAGGAAGTATTCAAAATATTCACTTACCACAGTGAAAAAAAAATCATTTTATTTTGCCCTCTAGCTCTAGTAGCAGAGATTTAGGATAACTGTTAATTGTTACAATGGACAACCCAGCAGTTGGGCTGGGGGTTTGTCTTTTTGTTTGTGTATGTTTGCTTTGGAGCAGCAATACAGAGTAAGATCTGTTTTCCTTGTAGTAGGGATCCAAACTCTGATCTACCAACTGAGATAGGCTCAGGAAAAAAAAAAAACAACAAGTAACCACAAATCAACCCACAACAGGCAAGAAAACTTAAACTGGATACTTTGCAAAGACAAAACAATGCAGCTCTCCAAAGCAAATCCTTTCCAGTAGGAAGAATAAGACATTCCATAAGGTAGTAGACTGTACTTCCGTAAGGTTCCAGTAGACTAATTCCATAAAGTAGTAGACTGTACTTACAATAAACAGGCTTTTAGTTGGCCCATCATGTTGTGAAATATTCCTGATCATCTTCATTAACAATGGGTCCTTAAATTTCAAAGCCCGCTTCATTAACATTTTCAAACCATTTTCTACAAAGAAATAAGCATTTAGGCAGTCTTCCAAATAATAAAAATTCTGAACTCAAGGAAAACATCAGTTGATCAAAAGAACAATATGTATGCACAAAGAAGTATCTTTAACTTTTAAAAGTCTAGAAGGAAAAAGTAAAGAACCTAGACAGAAACTGTCTTCTTCCAAGTTTCATTTGAAAATATGTGCTCTGTGTAAGTGGCTTCTCTTTAAAACAACTACCATATGGACTGGTGGGACATTTCAAAAGTCAGATAACTATTTTGGGTGTGCTTAGTTATTTATTCAGATCAAGAAAGGTTCTAGATCTGAACCCACAATCCAGTGCAGTCAGAGATGCAGCTCAGATGCAGCTTAAAGACTTCTCTCCCCATAAGAGAATCACTAACCCTGAGTCACCAACTCTGGATGTGTTTAAAGGTCTTTTGGATGTGGTGCTTGGGGATATGGTTTAGGGGTGAACCCTGTAGGGAAGGGTTATTGATTGGACTTGCTGATCCTGAAGGTCTTTTCCAACTTGAATGTTTCTGTCATTCCATGACATGAAACAAACACATTGTTATGGTTTCAAAATACTATTTAGCAGTCATGGAGATCATTGTGTGGGAATACATAAAACAGACCATGTTGGCCACCAAATCCACTGATTGTAAATGTCCCTTTTAAAGCCTACTAATTTACTGCAGTAGTTCATAGCGAGCATTTTGAGCACAAATGAAAATCTCAATAACAATATTCCACTTAAAACGGATAGTATGAAAATAATGAAATTCTAAAAGCAATCTAAAGAGCTACTGAATGAAATTCAGAACTCACCTATGCCATGTAACAAAATACCAGAGCTCCAAATGCACTCAGTTAAACAGAAAGAAATAAAATGGAGAGATGCAACCAAATTACATCAATAGGCTATTTATTTGGTACAGCTAACACCAGTTAGCTGAAAATGGATTTTAGCATCAAGTAAAACAAAATCCTGATCTCCATACAACCGCAGTTTTCTGTAGTTATGTTATCTTTGTGTTTTATATAACTACATGCACACAGAAGAGGTGTGGCTACTCAGTGTCACTGCTGCCACCAAGGCCAGTTTTGGGGTGGATACAGCCATTTGCTTTCAATCATTACCCAAAAAGGTGCATTATATTTTTTAACAATACATATATGTACATAAATTTATAAAGAGTTCACATACACATTATTTATACATGTAAGAATTTATAAAAATACTTGGATAAAGTGTGGTCATCTCCAAGAACACAGCAAACTGACAGCACACTTACCTTCGCAGATGAGTTGCACATTTCTTTTGTTAGCAGCAAGGTTAATACAGAAAGAAATTAGTTCCAGGTCAACTCGCTCATCAGGACATTCAAAAAGCATCTTCATTAACTGCCAAGAAACACAGGCACACTGAAGTCATTAATCTTTCTAGAGGGTTAGAAAAGAAATGTTATGGCAATTACAGAAGCTTTTTTCTGTAAAAACATTAAAACATTAAAAAAATTAAAATTCCATAGGAACAGTAAACTTACAGAGGTCAAGTGCACAAGATGCATAGTTCCACTCTTTGGGAATGTGGTGGTTTGAGGGGGAAAACAATGCTTATAAGATCCCAAAAATGGCAGCCACTCATCACCTTAAATTAACTTGGGTTAGTTAAAAAAAAAAGACAGTAAAAATAAATGTAAAGTCATGAATGGATGGATAGAAAAGGACAGGAAGTCAGAGCAGTACTCGGTTGTTTAATACAGTTACGACTCTAAACAGACTACTTAATTGCAGAATAATTCTACCATTATTTTGCTGTGAAATTACTGTTCCTAGCTGTATCAGCTGTATCTGCAGCCAAATGCTTTATCTTTGCAGCTTCCATTGCTTGAGCTGAACCCTGCCACATAAAAACTTCTCAGTATCAGTTCTATTCTTTTGTAAGAGCATAGAACAACCTGGGTTAACACAAGCAGACAATTGTCTGTAATCCTATTCCTACTGCTTAATAGGTATCAGTGAATTCCCAGATCATTCCTTAAGCAAGTAACATAATGGACTGCCCTCATTTTATACACCTGGCACCTCTGTTGTCCATGACATCACAGGCTATCTAGTCTCGAGTCTCTTCAATATGAACTTTTTCTCAAAAGGCATGTAGAAGATACAAACATGACTCAAAAATATCCAATTATTTTGCTCCACTTCGAACCACAGCAGATAGGTTGCATGTCTTCCTCACTGAGGGGCTGCAGGACATCACCCTATTTGCTCCTAAAACCTGCTCAGCTCCTAAGGCAAGTTAATAATACCAAGCAATGTGATGACAAGTCTGAGATTGCTGGAAGTAGAAACAACTGAGCCTAAAGATAAGAGAAAAATAAAAAAGGAAAAAAAAAAGTAGTTTGGTTTGTGTCAAAAAGAGGTGGGGGGAAGAAGAAAGCAACAATAACTAAATATTTGTGTGCTTGCCCCTTGGTGGAAAGACAATTTGCAACGCACTTAAAATTAGAGTAAGTGGGTGAGCAATCCATTTGAGGGGGGGTGGTGGACGGTGCTAGAAGAACAATAGGATTGTAGGAATTTCACTCCAAAGTATTTTACTAGAGTAATTCTATATGTTTTTCTACTATCATCAAGCAGGCTGTTGTTCCAAATAGACCCAAATTAAAAAAAAAAAAAAAAAAAAAATGTTACAACAGTTATTAATCTCTTCTTTTTTCTGAGACTTCCATGTACTGATTTAGAAGCTGTCACTGATTTCTTCCTCCCTTTCTTAAAAAGGTATAATCAGATTCTCCTCAGATGCTTTAAGAACTTATAAAATCCCTAGTTTATTAAATCCATAAGCCTGACAGCCATGTAAGAGTGAATTAACCAGAGAAGAAAGCTGCCACTTAACAAGTAGAGCATGAGCATTCAAAAGTCACCCCCAGCAACTTTTCTGTTACAAAACCTTTAAAACCAGATTTTTAAAAACCCTTCAAATAATTTGAAGGGAAACATTCTCATTACTTACACAATACAAAAAAAAAATCTGTGGAAATTAGCTGTTTAACAAGATGGGATTACACTGTTAATTACTGAACTGCTTCTCTATAAAAAGAAAAAATATATCCAGTTTCAATTAAAGCTGTTCAAATTTTAAAATAATAGTTTCGTACAAGCTCCATGTTTCCCATTATGTCTTCATTTAATTTGATTGCTTCTTGTGCCACTTCAAAAGGAAGAGTAATTGCTGCCAAATAGGAAATATTAAAATTAAATTTGTTCTGCTTTTACTATGTCCATTGTCATCTTTTACTGATTTAACAGGAAGGCAGTAAAAAGACTGCAGCATGTGCAATGAAGAGGCAGTAGTGTTCAATCAGACAAGTCCCATATTGAGTATCAGATACCACAGACCAGGACTGAAATCACTGTGTCTAGACTCTCTGGCACCTGCCTTCACTTATTTACCAGTGACCAGAGGCCAACCCCCACAGCTCTCTGTTCACATACACCTCTGTCCAACCCCCTCCCCAAGCCCAGCTCAAACATCTTTGAATGATTATGCCAGAACTGCATGCCTCAGGAATCTCTCCTGACTGGCTACTCCCTAACTCTGCTGTTTGAAGTGATGCTCTGGTTTCTGAACTTCAGCAGATAATGGTGGACAGGAGCAAAGGGTGCTGTCAAGAGAGGACGTTTACCAGCATTAAGCTGAAAAGAAGCTTATAGATCAAAGAGGGGCCAAACAGGACAACCGTGGTGGAAAACATGTGGGTAGCTGCAGAGGACCTCGCACACTGCTCTGCGGTAAAATATTAAATATCACCATGACATCACCGCCTAACCATGCCCTTTGATTGGCCAGGTTATTACCAATAAAGGCTTTTATAAGCATCTGGATGGCATTTGCACCTATTTAAACAAAACATGCATTGCTGAGGTCTAAACAAGAATGAACTGTTAATACTCACTTTTAACTCTTACTAGAATAGCACCCACTAACTCCTGCAATCCATGAGGATGTGTACCTGGGACAGCACGCGCTAGCTCTCGTCAAGCGCTTTGCCTGTTCCAAGGGACAGCAGGGGACTGATTTTCCATCCCTTTCTACAACAGCTCAGCATTCATTACCGAGTATTTGCCAGTTCAGACATACACCTTTCATCAAAAGGCAACAAACCTACTATTAAAAACAGAATTTGGTTTTCTGGGTGGAATGACATGGCAGGGAGTCCTTTCAAAGAGGTTGTTTTCGTCTCCTAATGCCTTATCCACTTCCCCATATATTCTGCCACCTCTGCTGTCCTTATTAATCCTTCTAATTTTGAACATCCATTGCTGAAGTTTAAGCTCTGGTTGTCCAGCTTGTGCATTTAGAACAGCTGGCAGTGAATAATTACACTGACCACTAAAGCATCAATAGCCACAGGTATGCTTTCAATTTTGTCCAATGAAGGCAGTGGATTTGTTTGCTGCTCCACTAGTCTTTGGATACAGCTCTGTAAGCACTAGTATGAGCACTCACAGACTGTCAGAACAACGATATTCTTCAAAGTTCAGAGTATGATATCACTGAAGTTTCCACAGCTCTTCACATTTGGCACTGGGGATCTAAAAGCCATGCCAAGACCTCCTGAAAGCACATCATATGTGAGCCCCGAAACACAGTGCATGAATTCTGGTTTGGCTAGTAACTGCTCAGAACAAAGGAGGTCCCTTATATCATGCAAATGCCTTAAGATACAGTTGCTTCTTATGGCAGAAAAAACAGTCAGCAGGATGTTTACAAGACCATTTTGTAACATAGGCAAGTTATTCCCACTAGTTCTCCCTGCTTCGTCCTGCAGAATCCTCCTGCATTTGGAAAAACATCACCACTTCTGTCATGAGATGATGACCAGAAACATTCTAAAAAACTTTCCATGGCAACTTCCCATTCTGGATGAATTTGATGTCAAAAACATGTTTGGAAGGAAACAAGTTATCATGGTACAGATCTGAAAAAACTACCAAAGAGCTTTTTACACTTCTGCAGCACAGGCATTCTCAACTACAGCCTTCTCAGGACTGAGAAAAAGATCAGGACGAGAAGATTTGGTACTTGTTGAAAAAAACAAAATCAAAACCAACCACAAAACACAGCAAACAACAAAACCACATTATATTGTCTGTGCTTGGATCAAAGGCTATGACTGGAGACAAAATATTAAGGAACAAAAAGTAGTTCAAATGATCAGTGAAGAGCCTTCCACAGTCTTCAAGTCTCTCCTGTTGTGTATGCGTGCAGTCGGAAAAAGAACTGTCATGTAGCAACATAACACTACTTGGCTGGTTTCCAGTTCATATCCTGTAATACTGGAGACATTGAAATTTTGATACCCAAAGGGATCAGAAAAGAATGCCTCCTAAAACTGTAAAGGAAATACGTTCCACAATGTTCCCTAAGGACCTGCTGCACAAAAGCTTTAATCTCTTTCGAGCATTCCTGATCTTCTGTAGAAATTTGTCAGGTCACTTGTAGCTTTACAATTCATTGATGAAGCTCAAGTGTTAGCAGAACTGACAGAGAACACAGAATCATAGCATTGTCAGGGCTGGAAGGGACCTCAAGGATCACCTAGCTCCAACCCTCTTTACATGGGCAGGGACACCTCACACTAGATCAGGTTGCTCAGAGCCACATCCAGCCTGACCTTAAAAACTTCCAGAGATGGGCTTCCACCACCTCTCAGGGCAACCTGTTCCAGTGCTTCACCACCCTCATAGTGAACAGTTTCTTCCTAATAGCCAACCTGAACTTACTCACTTCTTGTTTGGCTCCATTCTCCCTAGTCCTACCTGACACCCTAAAAAGTCCCTCCCCAGTTTTCCTGTAGACCCCTTTAGATACTGGAGAGCCACAATGAGGTCTCTTTGGAGCCTTCTCTTCTCCAGACTGAACAGCCCCAACTCTCTTAGTCTGTCTCCATAGAAGAGGTGCTCCAGCCCTCTGATCATCCTCCTGGCCCTTCTCTGGACACACTCCAGCAGTAAGCGGTCCATTACCGACCAGGTATTATCATGGTTGTTCCAAATTTAACCTGTGGGTGTCAGTGCGCGCTCTGCTATGAGTGAGGAGACGACTGGCACAGAGCATTGACCACCTCATCATCATCCATACAAGCACGTACCTTTGGGATACAGTCTGTGTATGCAAACATTGACTTGAAGCGGTCATCCACGCTTATGTGATACAGAATACACATTGCTACTTGTTTGTAGTTTTCATTTGCTAGAAAAGAGGAAACAAAAACAATCCTTATTAATAAAAGCTTGATATATTAGGTGTTGTAAACACTTTAACAGGGAAAATGCAAAGCAAAGAAGTCCTACCTAACAGGGAGAAAAATTATATCAGAAATGCAACATTAATGAAAGGTTCTTGCCTGGCCTGTCCAAACAAACCACAAATTTGTACAAAGAGGCAACAAAGCCAATACTAACTACTCCCCTTCTCCCCAGCACCTCAAAACACTTCTTTAACTTCACTTTGCAGTGGATCTATTTTGTGGAAAAAACACTCAATAACGATAGGTCAGATAGGAAATTAAATATCAAAGCTAATGTCGATTTAGCTGTGGATATCCCTGTTGAAAAAAAACAAGCTTGTCTCAAAGTGAAATGATAAAGAATGTACCACTGCCAGAGAAAAATAAGAACAACTGGTAAAAAGTGTTGTAGAAGGAATCCAGTGCCTTTCAAGTAAGTCACAAACTGATTTTTTCATTAACCTGAAGGATAATATTATCCTGCGGATGCCTTTTGTGTTCATACATTGCAAAGACAACATTCATAGATTTTCACATCAGTACTTCCCAAAGAGAAAAAGATTGTCATGAAAATCTGGAGCAGTTAATGTGAGTAGTCTGTGAAATACTTAACTGAAAGGTTCTATAAAACCTTAAATAAACATACAAATGTTTAAGAACAACACAGATGAATTTGATTCTGACTCATTACTGAAATCTGGACTGAGCATTCTCTTGAGCTCTCCTCTAGCCTTGTATTAGCAGGACACTGGCCATATATGGGATAAAGCATTCATTTGAACATTCATCTTAGTTAGATCAGGATGTAATAAGATCATCAATTCAGTTTAGTCACTGCTCTTATACAACTGATCAAAACTATCTTACCTTCCACTTCAGTCTAAACTAAATTAGAACGTATCTGGTTAACGCTTTGGCAAAGTATCAAGACCTCAAACAGCAACCAAGACAGATTTTTCTTCTGCATACATCATTGGGAGATGGAATTTCCTTTAAGCAGCAAGGATATGATGCCCTTATCCTAAGAATGTACATTTGTGCTTTTTTCCAAATTAAATTACCAAAAAAGACCTCGTGAAACCCTCCTGGCAGTTGCCACACAAAAGTGTTGTATTCTTTCCCATACCCAACATAAAATTTGGCTGACCTTCCAGATTCTTCTGGATTCTTATCTGTTTGCAAAAAAACAAGACTTGTATTCACAACCTTCTGCACACTTCACAGCTGGACAAAAGATAATGCCCAAATCTGTAAGCCTCTTTGGCTGGTATTAAATTAAAACAAAACTACTAGTTGCTAAGGCATAGACATTCTGTTTTAAGCAAACAAAATGTTTACAATCTTTTGTGCTTCTCTTGTGACTGGTTCTCTTATCTACCTGTTCATTGACACTGTAAACTCAACATGAAGTAAGCTTCCCAGACACACAGCTAAAGGCTTCTCCTATGCAAATATAAAAATTTAGAGTAAACTATGCATTAAAATTTCATGAGGCTAGGAAAAGAACTGTTTACACTGCTCTTAACACTTCTTTCCATGCCTCTATTTAAGACTCAAACTTACAGAGGCTCAAATTTAAGACTCAAATTACAACTACACTTTGCTGGATAATGCAGGAAACTATATGAAGGGTGAGCCAGTATAAAAGGGAGGAAAACTGGCTTTCCACAACAGGAACAGGAAAAACAAACCACAGTGAAGTTGGACCAGATCATCAGCAGGTATGAACTGGCAGACAATCAACAAGAATGATGTTATCTTACAGCTGTTTAATATCTGTCCTCAATGAGGTTTTTTTCTTCCTTTTTTTCTGCAAGCCTCATTAGTGCTAAGATAAAGCATCAGCTAAGTTTTATATTTGGTAGTGAGATCAGTTTCCTGGTATTCAACAGTATTTCTACCTTATTTTCAAGCACAACAGACTACTGCAGCAGCACAGACCTTCTGATTTTTGAGAAGAACTTCTTTGCATAATCTTCTCTTTTTTTTAAAAAGGGCACAACTTCTCTGAAGCCTGAAGAACACCCTGGGTGTGTCCGTGCTGAATGACAACAGTGTCTCAGTTTCACACAGTATCACAGTACCACCAAGGTTGGAAGAGACCTCATAGATCATCAAGTCCAAGCCGTTACCACAGAGCTCAAGGCTAGACCATGGCACCAAGTGCCACATCCAATCCTGCCCTGAACAGCTCCAGGGACGGCGACTCCACCACCTCCCTGGGCAGCCCATTCCAGTAGCCAATGACTCTCAGTGAAGAAATTTCTCCTCACCTCAAGCCTAAATTTCCCCTGGCATAGCTTGAGGCTGTGTCCTCTTGTTCTGGTGCTGGCCGCCTCAGAGAAGACAGTAACCTCCTCCTGGCTACAACCACCCCTCAGGTAGTTGTAGACAGCAATAAGGTCTGCCCTGAGCCTCCTCTTCTCCAGGCTAAACAATCCCAGCTCCCTCAGCCTTTCCTCATAGGGCTTGTGCCTCTCACCAGCCTCATTGCCCTTCTCTGGACACATTCAAGTTTCCAAACTACTAAAAATAATTCAGACAACCTGGATACTCAATCTAATGTGTGAAAACCTGCAAGAATTCAAATAAATTGATTGTATCTAAATGAACTCTTCAAGAGTTAGTTTTTAATGACTCCGGCACTTAAATCATTCTCCCGAAGTATGTCCTGTGAGGCAGATTTCATGGCACACAAAGCCTTGCAGAGTAGGCATATTGGTTAGACTTGCTGATCCTTGGAGTCTTTTCCAACCTGAATGTTTCTGTGATTCTATGATAAAGAATAGTTGAATTTAAAGTGCCTCCTGGCTGTGCAGTTAACTGAACCATTTTCTTTGAATTCCCCTGTCCTACTGTCAACACAGGGCACAGAGGAGGGTCTAGAGCATTTAAATCACAAGCACCAATTGCACAGGCTCAGTAAGGAAGTCTTTAGTTGTGAGTAAACAGAAAAAAGATCCTGCATTCCACTAACTTGAAGATGAAAATAAACTATAGAATTAAAGCTAAAATAAAACAGTATGCAACTAAAGCAGCTTTTAAATATTTAATTGTGTATGCATTTTAAGTTTAATTTCATGTTAATTTAATTTCCCAGAAAGGACCAACTTTCAGGTTGATGTCTGGAAGTTTCAGTCCCACTTTCCCTATGGAAGAACCTTGGTGGAGAAAAAGTGAAGTTCTCATGTAGAACAGTGGCAGGAGAAGCGTGGCCAGCAGGTCAAGGGAGGTGATTCTCCCCCTCTACTCTGCTCTGGTGAGACCCACCTGGAGTACTGCATCCAATTCTGGAGCCCCCATTACAAGAAGGATGTGGACGTGCTGGAGCATGTTCAGAGAAGGGCCACTGGGATGCTCAGAGGGCTGGAGCAGCTCTCCTATGAGGACAGACTGAAAGAGTTGGGGCTGTTCAGTCTGCAGAAAAGGAGGCTCCGAGGTGACCTTACTGTGGCCTTTCAGTATCTGAAGGGGGCCTACAAAAAAGCTGGGGAGGGACTTTTTAGGATATCAGGGAGTGACGGGACTAGGGGGAATGAAGCGAAGCTGGAGATGGGTACTTCAGGCTGGACATGAGGCTTCTCACTGTGAGATTGGTGAGACCCAAGAATGGGTTGCCCAGGGAGCTGGTTCAAGCCCCATCCCTGGAGGTGTTTAAGGCCAGCCTGATCTAGGGTAGGCTGTTCCTGCCCATGGCAGGGGGGTTGGAAGTAGATTATCCTTATGGTCCCTTCCAACCCTGACTGATTCTACGATTCTAATTCACGATCCACAGAATCAAATGCTTCAGGAAAATCAAGAGGTTGTTGTTTGCTGTTTCTAAGCACAGCCAGTATGATTTAATGCAATTGTAAATCTTGTGCTCAATTAGGAAGCATGCAGCCTATTAGAGAGCTGACTGAAAATCGTGCAAAACCAGTTTGTTGAAGATTATTTAAGAGAACAGACTCAACAGCTATAGCATTTTCAACATTAAGCATCATCTTCCGGGCTGAAGGGTGTATAAAAAGGTAAGATGTGACAGACTGTTTGAAAATTCCACCCAGCCAACTGCAATCCTTCTACACAGAGATCTCAGTCCAAAAATACAAACTGGCAGCTACTATTACTTGAACATGCCAGCACCAACCTTACTTTTACAAAATCAGTTTATACTTATGTGAACACTAACAAATAAAGCCCTAAGCCAATTACTGTTTAGAGATTTAGCTGTAAACATTTCAAATCCTGCCCAGTACCTCTCTGGAGAAAAGCTTTCCAAAGCTTAACTGCTATTTTTGACCACTACTGAAGGCCACATAAGGAAAAGCAAACTGCAAGGAAGACTTTGTTTTGACTTGGTACAGTAGGCATCAATTGTTCCCCTAACTAGAAAAAGCAACAGAAAGAAAAAACATATCTCTAAATGTGTTCGTAAAAATCACCAAAGTTTTGGTGGGACGCCAGAAAGTTGTGGCCTACAAATGCTGGTGTTTTTGAGCATCAAGCTTTTTATGGCTGAAGGTGAAATAGCCAAATGGCCTATAGCAGTAAGGGCAGCCCTGGAAAATAATGGCCTAGTCATTATGGATTCTTCTGGTATTTATGGCAATAAAACATGAATCATAATGAACTCATTGGATATTAAATGTGAAGGTCACAAATACTTCGATAGGACTTCCACAAGAATTTGCCATTAATAAATCAAATAATTATTTGAAAGTGTTACTGAATTATCCTTAGTTCTTATACAATCATTCCAGAGAAATTGGTCATTCCCAGCTGAGTGCAGTTAATGCCTTAACAAACCGGTCATTAACTGCAGTTACTGATTTTGTGGGAATTATTGTGTTATAAAATACACTCAACAGTTTATAGAAACAATACTCAGATTTTTTTTGCAGCTGTAGTTCAGCTGGAGCAGCTGGGATGGAAAAATATTGGGTCCCTCGGGCTGTTTTCACAACTACTTTTCTGCAAATTAGAGAGGGAAATAAATACATGATGGGTTCTGAGTTCAAAATGGCTTCAGATTTTTTGCCTTTGAACATTAATAAGAAGCCATGTGCCAGTTCTGTGGAGCAATGCCTGAATTCCATGTCTAGTTCTTACTAAGGTTAATGATCTAAATGGTACTAGTAGCAGAGGCAAAATTAAAAAAAAAAACAACAAACCAAACAAAAATCCAGTTTCTGATCTTAAGATCAGGCCCTACTACATTTTGGTTGCATCTGTGAGCTTAAAATAAAATAAAAAAACCAAACAGCTTCACAGTAACAAAAAACACAAAGCCCTAAAGCTGTAAAACTGAAATGCCAATTTAAGTTAGAGCAGTAGCATTCAGCTTTCAAATGCTAAAGTGAAAATGAGAATATAAATTATGGACTAAATTATTGAAATGTAAGACTATCAGTAATTCAAGTACCCATCCATTTCTAATGGAATCATCAATGTCTCCACATCAGATATGAACATATATCCTTATTCAACTCATGTGCAAAACATTAACTGCGCTAAATCAAAACCAGAAGACAAACCAAGGTAAATACCTATTAAAATGGCAGAGTGAATCTTCATTTCAGTTTCAAACCCTGATACTCTCAAGTCAAATCTGCTGCAGAATTAGATGAAGAAGAAATCTAGATGGATAAGAATGGCACAAACTGAGTATCGGATTTATATTATTCTGTCTCACACTGTCAGAAATCATGGAGTTCAGTAACACTTAGCACAACTAGCAGTGATCTTAGGGGAAAAAGGAGTGATAGAAAGGTATCCCTGCTTACTCTAACCCGTATTATTCCTTGGAAACCTGCTCTGAAACAGTTGGACTAAGTAACTCCAGGTGTGGTTTAGACACATATTGGTTTGATTTACATTTGTAAAGACAAATCACATTGGATAAATCAGTTTATTTTATCAAGAGAACCTGAAAGAATTTTCAAATCTGCTCATACTCAAGGAGATCAGGCAGTGTAAATAATACACTGTGATATTAATTACATACTAATAACTCCTCTTGTGCCATCCTTGTTATCTGAAACTGGCTTCATTCCTTAAGCTACACTTAAAGCCCTGATTTTGCTGTGGTTGGGGTTTGTTTGGGTTTTTTTTGTTTGGTTAGTTGCTTTGTGTGGTATTTTATTATGGGGTTGTGCCTTTTTTGTTGTTGTTTGGGGTTTTTTTCCTCCCCCCAACAGAACTAAGCACATGCCACATCTGAAACAAATACTATTTTTTTCCTCTATGAAACAGAGAAGGAAATATAATGATGGACCCCAAGCCAAAGGACTAATAACGAATTTGTGTTGAGTTATTTAATGTTGCAGCTATGGATAAAAATGAAGCTCTGCAGATGGAGACCCAAGCTCAATTTCTCTGCCTGAAGCTCTATGCACAACAGACTGAAAAATATACAGCAAACACCTCACTGCAGTATTGCTACTCATAAAAGACAGCAAACCATAGCATCATGCTGCTGAACTTGGATATATCCCTTTTTGAAGCTTAATCTTACAGAAAAATAATGCCTATTTTTGTAGTGTAGGAACTCCTGTGAATACTCACAAAAAGTAGAAGCCAATTTAGTTAGAAGATACCATACACTGCAAAAAAAACCACAGATAAAACAACTGGAAGCTCAGGTTAGGGAGAAAATAAGAGGCAACAGGATTATCCTGAAGGAAGAAGATAAATCTTCTTTTTTCTCCACAAAACATACCTGGTTTGGGTCAGGCTACGACTAAGGAAGAAAGCAAAGGATAGAAAAAGAACTACCATTATTACAATAAACTGGAAATTAAGAGATGGTTCTTAGTTTGAACTAAAAAAAAAAAACAAACTACTTCCAAAATAGGTGGAAAAAATTCCATGCAAAGCTGTTCCTTCAAAAGTTTCCACCAAGCTACACAGATTAAATGCTACACAGATTAAATGCTGCACAATTAAATGGAGATATATAGGACACGTTTGTTTTGGTTTTTTTCCCCCATATGTGCACTATATTTCATTAAACTACATCAACTGCTCCAACTGCAGTTACTAGAAAATACTCAAGACTTCTCCACTCTAAAAAACCCCTTCCAATCTTGTTTAGAATTCACTGGAATAGAAAGAGATTGAGGCTTCACATGCTGGGGTTTTCCTGGCTCAGTGTGTGTACAACTCCATAGCAGAGCAATCTCAGTTCTAATGGATGGCACAGTTGTATTTCAAAATGCTCCTGTCAGAAGGAGGGAAAAAAACCAATGCAGGATACTACCTTTCCCTCTGAGAAAGGGATGATTCCTTGCATAGAAATGGGCACTGTTTTTATCTGGGCTTCAGAGTTGATAAAGAACAAATCTACTAAGCACAAAAAGTGGGGTTAAACATTGATTGAGCTGTTGAGTCTTCCAGACAGCAAGAATTAACTTCCGTGTTATTCAAGAGACACTACTGCTGTGCAAGCAATAGCACGCTCTCACTGCGAAGTCCTGGCAGAAGGGTAAACAATTAAATTGCATTTTTCTTATTGTGAAAACACAGGGGTTTTATTTAAAAGATCAGGTGCTAAGGATCTACAAGTTTCTCCAAGGCCTGCCTGCTTTCCTAAAAAGAATAAAAGGATGCCTCAGCCTCAAATATTTTGCTTTACAAAATGAGACTATTCAAGTATGTAAAAATTATAACCCATTATGTAATGTCAGATGTCAGACACTAAAAGAACAGAAATTAGTTATAAAGCTATATCAGCTCCCACTCACTACAGTGCAATAAATTTGTGTTAGCCTATTTCTTCCCCATCAGCTCAAAAGATCTGAAGATAATACTATCAGCTGGCAAACAGTTTTTTACCATAGCAGACGTGAGGATCTTCCCTGGAGAAGACCATCTGAGAACCTCTTAAATAACCAGCAGAAACTTGCGAGTTAAGATGTTTTCACATTTCCAAAAGAGAAAGTAGATTGTAACCATCCCTCTTACAACTGAACTTGTAAAAGCCCCGGGATTTATGGGACTACTCCATCTGCAAAACTGTTCCATGTGATCATTTGAGATCATCCCTCTGCATGCAGGCTTCACTAGGGCTCTGGAAAAAGCACTCCTGTCTTCTACCTTGGCTCTCATACAGGCTTTATGAAGATGTTACCATAGATTAAGAGTAGAAGATCTCCACTCTTTCTTTATGGAGATATTTGAAGAAACTAGAACTGGTCATTTCTGTTCTGTCATGCTTTAGGCACCCAAGTTATGCCCTGTAATGCTATCAAATATCAACAGTTCATGAAGACTACTAGATTTACTTTTTAAGGTTAAAGTGGTCATTTTCTCTTGCAATATGCAAAGAAACAATTACAAGAATACAATTACACAATCACTTATTGTAAGCTCCACAGTAAAAATACTGGGTCAGGAGATCCTTCCAATTCATCGGTTTGGTGAATTTCCAACAACACAATTCTCTCATCTTTAGCTTGTTGCCATCTATCCACTCCCACCCTTACTGCTGCCATAAGCAGTTTATTTTCAGTCAACACTCATGAAGTCAGTTTGTGTTACACCGAAATTCTCCTTTTCATTAAAAAAAAGGCTAGCAACACAGCTAAATACAAAGATGGTCTTGTGAGCAGCACATCATAGCTCACCCAAACAGTCAAAGGCTGAGTGCTCAGCTTAGCAAGGATGGTTCTATAATAGCTAAAAAAAAAAAACAAACGGGAAAACACTGGTTTCAACCCTAGACAGTGCTGAAGGATCCAGAAAACTTAGATGACAGACTTCAAAAACCTGTTAGCTTATTTAAAATAGAATCACTCACTACCATTTACCAGTAGTATGAACCAGAGATACGGTGAAGAATTTTACCTTAAAGTTAGCTAGGATTCTATTTCTGCTTCAAACACGGTGTTAGTGATACTGACATCTCTCCAGATTCTCTGCTTCCCAATAGAAGTAATATTTTTTTTCTTTAATAACACTAAATTTTGCTGTCTACAGTTAAACGAAGTGCTGGTTTATAAAGCACACTGTGCACCCATCACTCTCCTTAAGTCTGCATGCTAGGTTTATTCGGACTTCTTACAAGGATTTAGAAGTTGAATACTGAAGAAACATCTTTCATTTGTACTGTGCTTCTTCTGTTCACGTTTTCTGTTTGTTTGTTACTGTGCTGGGATTTTTTTAAGCCTTGGCCATACTCACCACAAATGCTAAAAAAAATAACATTAAAATAAATCCCTTAATAATTACTACTTTCCAACAGACTGTTCCCTGTAGCTGAACTGTTACTTAATGTGCTTCAGCCAGCCTCTTCTATAAAGGAATGGAGACACCTCAGGCAATATTCACACAACAAGTATTTGAACCAGCTGCTGCAGAATCACCTTAGGAGAAAAAGGGTTCTCAATTTAATTGGGAAAACAGGAGGAAGCATAAATTTTACTGCCATTAATAACTTCAAGCAATCCCGATACGACTTTACCTCACCCTGATGGCTAGACATATGCTTTTTGTTAGGGTCTTTGCCACATCTGACCCCTATTGTTTGCTCACTTGATCAGGTAAGAAAATGTATGTTTCTTTACAGGATAAATGAGGCCTATTAAAGTAAAAAAAAAAAAAACAACACTGCAGTAGCCTATAAGAAGCTCTATTTTCCAACAGATGTGTGAAGCTCCATAAGAAGTTCATTACAAAAAGGCCAAGTGAACTCATAAAGAGAACACATAGATGTTAAGCCGCCTTAAAAGAAACTTTCATAAAAGGAATGGAACATTAAAAACCTACAGCACTCCGTTAATTAAAGAGCAAAGTACTTCTTGGGTTTTTAAACTGCAGACAGCATATAATCCAGCCTAGCTGCACAATGTATCAAGATCTGATTGTTAAGAAATCCAATGTAACAACTGTTGGGCAATTCTTTCATTGCTCATTAGGACAAACTTGTAAAGAATAGAAAAATATCAGAAGAATTTCAGCTGTTTCAGGAAAATAATTTAGAGAGTTTTTTGTTATCTATAATTTTGAGAGTTTTTTATTATCTAAAATATCAATGAACCTAGCAAAGACAGACTCTTCATTGAAGACTAAATCAGACTCTCAAAGTTGCTCTCTGCTCTGACTATCTCCAGCTTCAATAAAGACCTCATTATAGAACACTTTGACGTTTGGAGTCCACAAGCTGTTGCAGAGTCTTCAGACTTCTACATAAGATCAGGTGGCTACCACTTAATCAGTGTGTTGATGCTAACCCTTGGAACACTGAGAAACTAACACTATCAGGCCAGGATGTTCAAATCAGTAAGGCATATAGGCTTGATACAGGCTGTGACTGACAAAAGTAGACTATTGCTGCTTGGGACTGACCACACTATTTCATATAACAAACACTCATCTATTTGGCTGAATATAAATCCACAAATCCACTTTTCTTTCAATCACTGTAATCTATACTGCAAATCATAAGCCACACCACCTAAAATCTTTGAGTCTGAACACCTTGGCGCTATGTAACACTTTCACAGCCATATACACAATCTTTCTGCACTCCATGTCCCATTTAGGCCCAATTTGTAACTGGTAGTATTTTGTAACCTATTTACTAATTCATGTGTGTTCAATCAGCCCTAGATAGTAATTTTGAGCAACCAAGTGGAAGCACTTTAGTTTGACTTCCAAGCATAAAAGGTTCTCATTCTTTAAGCACGGCTTGCACTAGGAACTGAAAAGAAAATGACATTTCAAGATATTATGCAATGGTACACCTAGAAACCATCCAGCAGCTCAAAGGGATGAACACACACAGGCTGTAGCAAAAACCTTTTTTCCTCAAATGCAGCCTGACCTTCTTTTGCCCTCTGAGCAGCAACGCAGTTTCTCTGTGCAAACAGTGTCTACACCATTCCCTATTATTTATATCCTTTTGAGAGAAATACCTCACTCATGGGCAGACACAGAAACCCTCACACTCCCAGGAGCTGGGGTCCTTCTGAACACAGGTCCACCAAGAAGAGGTCACAGCACGCCACAGCACTCAGCTGGTTCTGCAGCACAAGCTGCCTGTTGTTCTTACTGAGAACGAAGAATTATTTGTCTCACTTCACAAAGGCCAAGAAACTGCTCAGACACTGCATAAAATAGCACCCTTATTAGAAGAATGTGTATCACAAGCTGTGCATACATTTAAGAGAGTTGTACTAAAAATTTTGTATTTGGTTTGGACACTAAACTGAAAAACAAAGTGGATTTGGTCCAAACAAGAAGTGAGGGGTTTTTATTCTTCCTTGTAGACAATTTTTTGTTGTATTTGCTGCCAGGGCATTTACTTTAGAAACTAATCACACAGCCAGCAGAATAATTATGGATAATGGTCATCTTTCCCTTCTGTCCGACAATGTCTAATCATTCCCAGGGATAAAGGATGGATGTAAGTTTTCTTAAAGTTCATCTCTATGTTTCCCCCTTTCAGTGAGAATACTTTCCACAAGCACATACACTGACCACCAAACTCCTCTGCTGTGTTTTACTTGAATCATGCCATGCAAAGCAAAATGAAAGTACTGTAAGAGTGAATCAAACCTCTACACAACAGCCTACAGCATGCTGCTTATGAAGAGCATGCACTAAAAAACAGGGCACTCTAAACATAATTTCTAAGTACTGCAGCAAAGCCACCAGTACAAAAACAGTTCTCCACAGGACCTTGATGACTCAACAGCTACAAGGCAGGTTTTATTCTTAAAGAATTTAAATCATACAAATCAACAAAATCTTTTCTAATCTCTCTTCAAGCAGCTTGCATGTGAAGAGGCCTGAACATAACAGGCTATTACTCATAGGCCTTCACAGCTCTGCTGCTTCTTATGATCAACTCTGAAGCCAAACTTCCCTCAGCTGCCTCAGCTCTTTGAGATTCACAGCATGACAACCTCAGCTGTAGCTGATTAACTTGGGTGCCTGAAGGGTGCAAGAGGAGTATTGTCATACACAATACTTTAGACTTGTGAAGAGAAGCCGAGAAAACTAGCAAGTGGTGTTGACTGGCAAAGCTACATGAGGAAGCAGGCATTGGCACTGTTAAAAAGAAAAGGCTAATTAAAATGGAAGCCAAGACTAAGCACAATGTCTCATGGTGATACTTTCAACAGCAGCTTCAACACTCTGAAGCTAGAGAGAAAGGAAGATGGTTCTTCTCTAATACAGCCATGCCCTACTTAGTCTGATAGCACAGTTGAAGCCAGTTCATCCTCTCTGCTGCCAGCCTCCACCTACATCTGGGCCCTTCCCATGCCCAAGGCATGAAGCATTCCTTGGGAAAGCAGCACATCTTCCAGAACAGCAGACTGCAGCCTCCTGAATGCTCAGCTCTAAACCACTACCTGACAAATCCTATACTTTAATTCTTTGCAATTTCAATTCTCCTCTTAAACACCTATGTTTAATTTATACTCATCTCAAAGCCAGTGCTAAAGACTCAAAGGCACAGCACGCACAAATGTTAAATTTCAGTGGGCTGAGTCAACAAACCTGACCTCTGAGCATTAGGAGCTGCATGGTAACTTGTCAACAGCAGTTGAGGTGCATTAGCACTTTAAAGTGTCCTGCAAATGCAATCCGAAGGGTAGTGACTTGAATAGCGTGTGTTTAATAACCAAGCAACATGTATAAAAGAGGCATCTGGCACATAATTATTTTATTATTAAGGCTACAGGCTTCCCTGAGACAGGATACACAAAGTAATGCACTTGAGGATTATTTGAATCACTGTATCAAGAAGAGTCTTGCGAATCACAGGGCTACATCAAGAGACAAATAACAGATTATATTCCTACCCACATTTTCTAACCAGCACACTGCAACGTAAGCAGTTCTACAGGGAGGGGTTAGGGCTAACAGCACATGCCTTTAGACAAAAATAAAAAGGGTCAAACACTTCCTAGTGAAGGAAAGAAGAACCACCTGTGGACCCAGTGAAGCTTCTGAAGTACTTGCAGAACTTGCTGTAGATGACCCTAATAGTCACTTCAGGAACAGACAGCAATTTTAGCAGCCAGTTCTTCTAGGCTGGACCACCTTCTACAACAGTCCTATCTAAAGTCTAAAATAATGGCATTTGAAAAGAAATTCTGTTTTCCATGTTGGAATCAGAAAGCGGATATTTAACTGATGAGTTTAGTCTCACTCCTATATTAAACAGGAAATTTCTGGGAGCAGGGACTTCTCATTAATTAGTGTCATGTCTTGGCAGCCTGTAGCCCCAGCCTTAGCACCCTGTAGCTCTAGCCTTAGCCTACAGCAGTAACTGCTTTAAAAATGAAAGAGACAACTTCCTGCTCCAAAAGCTTACATTCAGAAGCTGAACCTCACTACCTAGCCAGTTCCTCTCTCAAACACGAGAAAAATACATTTCCTGATCAGCTTCCACTTTTCAGTTCACTGCCAAATGACATTGTCTTGAGAAAGGAAGTACGAAGAAGAAGAATTCCAAATGCCGTTTCTCTTCTTCCTCCTAGCTCAGCACAGAGGAGGTTACCAAGTGCAAACATAGTTGTGGGGCAGAATGCATAAAAAACCCTGAGGCAGTTCAAGAGACATCAGGTAGCTGTTATATTAACAACCAATATGATGAAGGTTTACAAAGCAATAGTAATGGCTTGCGTATTAAGCTGCAATAATGCCATGTTGAGGTGGAATGTGAAACTGAGATGACAAACAATCCTAAGAGACTCTAGAAATCCGGGTGTGCAAGCTCAGATCCACTGCTGCATTCCAGTAATTCCAATCACATCCGGATACATTTGATGGCTGCATTTGATCTAGCACATCCTGAACTCAACACTTCTCAGCTTTAATAATGTTTTGCATCAGTGTTCCATGCATTTAGGGTTCCACAAGATCATTCATTCTTACATACAAATGAGCACTCAACAATTCTTATGGACAAATCTTGCTAAACATTTAGTCAACCAGAAAACACACAAAGGGTAAGGAAACCGCCTCCTAATAACAACGGTATTAGACAATTCTCTGCTTTAGCCAAACACCTTAATGCCTCCATGGCTTTCTCCTACGGATAAAGTTTCACTTGAACCTGAAATACTCACTTGATCTTAACACAAGTAACAGACTCACAAGATGAAATTCTAAAAAATCAGTACTGCACAGAGCTGAAGCTACAACACTGGGAAACGTGTGAACCCCATATGTGGAGATCATTGAGATAACAAGAGGCAGCAGGTATATCAAGCATCATAAAAAGGTAATTGGAAGGTTCATCAGCTTCAACTCTGTGAAGCTGGGGACTATTTTTGCTACATGCTCACCTCAAATTACAAGTGTCATGATTTCCAGGTAGACATCAAAGTTACTTTAAAGACCAGTTTAAGAGAACCTAGGAATAAAAATCTACTTGAAATCACATTATTTTAACCTTCCATTTCAAATCGCCATCTGAGATGGAGCTTTAATAACAAGTTGGGGGCAGTGAGGAGTTTTTTTTTGTGAAAAAGTGGTATAACAACTTCTAGGCACACTAATGCAATCAGCTTCACTGTCCTTGCTGAAATATCTATGTTAGAAAAAAAAACCCACAAAACTTAAAAAAAAAAAACCAAAACAAAACAAACAATCCATACCTAGAAGTGCAGTGAGTTTGGGAAGCAGACCAACTTGTACCATTTTATTTCTCAGGCCTGTGTCAAAGGAGAGATTTAGTAAGAGTCGAAGAGTGATGTTCAGCAGGTCTTCATGTTCACAGGGTACCATTTTCACAAGTTTTTCAACAATATCCATTTCAACCTGCATATCAAGAAAAACAATCCATAATCCGTCCAAACTCAGCTTTATCTTCCATGTAAAAGCTTTCTCAGTGTTTTATATATTTACAAGGATGTGCATGCAAATACATATCCAATTTGTACCCAGAGTAGTGACTGTCAATGCATTTTCATTTGAAGCAGTTTTGCTTATGTCTTTGTGGTTAAAGTCTTCTAGACTGGGTTACTTCTTACTGGGTTAAATAGTTTTTGAATCCAACAGTTCAAATGTCTTGGAAATATTCCTCACAGTTTGAATACTGCGAGAATGTGGTCAAGACATCACTTTCAAGACTAGATTGGGAGGGGGAACTTATTTAAACTTAAACACAAGCAACCCTGGAGCAACTGACATTAGAGTCAAAGAGATACCCAATGAAGAAAGACAGAAAATTGGCATCCTAAAGAATTTGAGACCTTTCATTATGAATTTCAAATGAACCCCTAGAGAGAACATTGCATGAGTACTCAGAAGAGGCATGCCATCCTGTGTGTTAATTTAATGAAAGCATGACAGTCATCTTGAAACATGTATCACTTTTCAAATTAAAAAGTGGAATCCAGAAACTGAGAAGTGGTATCAGTTCCTGAGATCATGTTCACTTTACCAGCCAGAGAAGACATATGAGCATTGACTGGCAAGACTTCAAGAAGTTTTTGTCATCTTTTAAGCAGCATTTCTCTATTACTTGACATAATCTTTTAAATGTATTCATTTTTCATTTCCCAGAACCTTCTTTGGCCACAAGTAGGCACATAAAATTGCTTTGCATTCTTCATACTTCTGCACATATGTAACTAGCCTTTCAGTTATAAATAGACAGAGCAAACACCAAGAAACTACATCTCTCCCCACACAGCATACTGCAATAGTCAAACAACTGACTGGATACCTTTGATCAAAACCAATCAGAGAGCAAGAACTCCCACTTCACTGCTTTGAATTTAATATGGCACTTGAGTACCAAAGGAAAGAATGTGCTATAAATACACATGGATTATTCAGTTTTACTTAGAATCAAGCATTGCACATCTAATCTTAGTTCATTTTTTTGTTATTGCCTGATACACATATTAGAGCACCTTCATTGGCAGCTTTCCTTAATACCACTGTGGAGAAAACAATATCATCTTTATTATTAGTAAGAAATACTCAGACAGTTGAACTCAAGCATGCACACTTTTTCAAGTCTTCTCAAAATCATTAAGACACTCTAGAATACAATAAATTCAACAATTTTGGTTCATCTTTTTATCCACCACATTGAACACAACGCATGCCAGTAAATTAGTGGGCTGTAGAGCTAATTCTTATTTTCCTAATAAAGTCCTTCAGGACACTACAAAAGTATAAACTAAATCAATGAGCAATCACCTAATAAACAGTCTACATTTCCCCTAGAATGCATGCTTGGTGCTTGATTTCTGTTAAGAAATAGGATACTTCTGTATAAATAGGGGAGATACCTTGTCTGCAGTGTTCAGTGCATACACGCAAGAATAACAGTTCCAGTAACTAAGATGCAATTAATTCCCTATTGCATTTACACAAATCTTTTCATCTCACAATCTAAGTGTAATATTACTCTTGGATTACTTCTTGGATAAGGAAAATGTATGGTTTTCATTTAACAAATTGGCAAACAGGCACAGAAGTGAAGGCATGTGACTATTAAAAGCCATTGCAATATCAGTGAAGGAGACACCCGGCTAGAGCTTCAAGTCACAAAAATGCTACAACTTCAGAAGTTTGAGACTTCATCAAAAAAAAAAAAAAAAAAGATTATGAATGGGGGAAAAAAGTTTCCTCCAGTTATAAGGCACCATTAGTAAAAGAATAGATCTGAGGTGCCTTGGAAGACCAAGCCGACTAAGAAATAAGTAAATCAGTCTAGCAGAAGGTTCATACCTCTCTTTCCAAGACACAGCAGAGACAATCAAAAGAGTCTAGTTTGGGAGACAGCTCACAGGCATCTCCAGAAGTCAGAGTGTGACAAAGACTTTGGGGTGCTCAGGTCATAATTTCGAATTTCAGGTATGAGCCAGCTTCAGTGTTTGAGAAGACAATTCTTCAAAACATTTTGCAACATCTTATGGCTGGATATTGTACTTCTTTTCTTTTACTCATGTAACTAGTAACAAAATAGGATAATTAATGCTATGAATGTTTAGGGTGGGGACTGGGATGTCTTGTTCTTCTCTCCAAGCACACAAAGTTTTTGGAATCCACACCTTTCCAGTATTGCACAAGTGTGCTATGAGCCTTACCATATCATTTTTGTTCTCCATAAAAATGCTGAGTTTCTTCAAGAAAGACACAACCAGGATAAGCAGCTCAAAGTTATCACGGTCCAGTGCTTTGACTAACATATGGACAATGTTCTTGTTTCTCATCTTCAGCTCAGTGCGAGTGTCCTCAGCAAGATTCAGGAGCAGGTAAAGTGCAACTAATAAAGTCCAATACAAATCATAATAACAGTTCAAAGACAGTAAAACTAAGTGGGTCTCTACATACACATTTGACACGACTTTCAGACGCGTTGTGCTCCTTTCCTAATGCCTTTTGAAGGAAACTGACTATAAATGCTTTTGATTCCTGTTTAGAAAGCATTGGTAAGATTAAGAGTGGCTTTGAAATAAAAACCCCAAAAAAACTCCCAAACCAACCCAAAAAAACCCCAAACAAACAAAAAACCAAAACTCAGACAAACCTACCCACAGAATCAAAACACCCTAACAACGATCACTAGAAACTTCTCACATTTTTTTTTCCTGTTGATTCCAGTGGGATCCATTAAAAGCCTTTCTCAGGAAATCTTTGCCACTCAAATAATTTCAACCCAACTTTAAATTAATTTTAGTAGAAAAACCGAGTGCAATAGCTATTCAGCCTGGGTCAGAGAGAGGTTAAGTTATGCTAAGTTAAAAAAATTCAAATCACATGTATAAAATCAAAATATCCAACTCCACCCAAACCAATCTCATGAGAAAGTAGATTGCTTTTGCTATTTTACCTCTAAGACTGACAGATTACTTTAAAAATTGTTAGTGCGCTGTCAACCAACCTCAGTAAGTACTCATATTCTCCCCTATTCATTGGCAATGCTCTTCTATATTCATCAGCAGATTGAGTACATTTACGACACCCTGATTACAGTAAGTGTCCACTAGAACCCTCTACCCACATGCCCCAACAAGGAAATAATTTGCTATTTGGATTTGGTACCTCTGAGTAGCTGTTCCTGCTTGACAACCAATCCTTGATATTTCTTGTAAGTTTTCTCACAGTCCTTTTTGAGAGTTTGATTTTCAGGATCTTCATCAAGTAAACAGTAGAAGTTAAGGAGTTTAAAGTTATACTATTTTGATGACTATTGTCCTCAAAGGTGTTATTCAAACACTAGGTCTATGGAACAGCCAGTGTAAAGATGCTGCCTCAGCAACAGCCTGCTACACCTGTAATCTACACCATCTTATTTTTCCTCCCCTTAATCTCAGATTATTGTATCTTATCAGTCAGTCAAAAACATTCATAAGACATCACTACTGCTAATAAAATAAAAGTGATTTTTTCCCCCTTGTTTTAATAGCTTCAGCTTAATCTCTTCAACGGCCTGAACCTCTCATTCTTGGTACTTTTCGTGCCTGCAATTATATTTTGCACTTTCTCGTAAATTCTACCATTTTCAGAGAAGTTGATATATCCTTATCACATATAACTCAACAACAGCTATCAGGAAGAGTTAGAAACCATCAACCTACCCCAGTATTTCAAAAGGATATCAGCTTTCTTCTTTTTAGCAAGTTCTTCCTGCCAAAGCTCATGTCTCTTCAGTTCATGATCTATGATATTCATGCAGAGAGCTCCAATTTTGTAGTGTGTGATTATTCCATGAAACTGAGAAAAACTACAGTGAAGGAAAATCTGTCAGGAAAAAAAATAAATGCAAACAACCCCAAATCTGTTTTGACATCTATGACAGCAACATCCCAACACTGTACCACATGAAACATTAAAAATGTTACTTACTCTGTGTCCCATTACAACACTTCTCTATATGAAAATTATTTCAAAACAATTCCTGCAAACATGAATATTTTTTCCCAACTTGCAGAAGGACAAGCAACAGTTTGTTGTTCCAAGTCAAAATAAAGACATATTCCCATTGTTATATGTAAAGTGTTTTCCAGACAGCCCACTTTTTGTATTCTATGTGCTTCAGAGGACACTCTACTCACCAGAAATATAACAGAGGTCTAAAAATCAAGTTGCAGTGCAAATTCTATTTAAGCCAGTTCTAAGCACTCTGCTGAAACACTGACAGAGCTCAACAACAGCAAGCACTCCAGCGTTGAATACTGCTTCTATCCTGCAGGAATGCTGATGGTTGCAACTCAGCCTATAAGCTACAGGTCGGTATCCTTACCAGTTCCTTCCCAGCTCTGTGAAGGTTCTTTTTTGCCTCAGTTTTGCCATTTACTAGAAGTGTTTCCATCTTAGCATTTTTTCTTCTGTTTCAGAGAGGCATTTTAGTGCAATGCAGAAAAATTAAAAGCCACTAAGCAGAGAGAAGGTCCTTACATCTGTATAGTACAGAGAAACTCTGCACTCACCTTGAAAAGCAGAAGAAAATATAAATTATATTGGTAGCAAGCTCCACACTCTGTTTCCAGTCTTCCCTCAGCACTCTAGCCAGTGCACCCAGGGCAGTTTCTGAAATGGAACAAAATGTAGATGATCATCAGCATGTCACCTCCCTCCTTTTGTCCTACAAGACTCAAGATTTGGATGTATCTTCTACATCTCTCTGTTTCCTAATGGCAGTTTTTCAGAGGTATCCCACTTTTAAGGTGCTACACTGCTCACAATTGTGTTCTCTTTGGAGATAGTATGAAAATACAGAGTAATCTGGGTGGTCAGCCAGGCACAAACCTTAAGAAGTGGCAATATGTAAGGAAACTGCAATATAGGTCACCCTAAAACCTCCACTAACACTAACATCTCATGGCCTGTGTCAGCTCTATGTTCTATACTACACTGGGACCTCTGCCTAGAATATCAGCATTTTCACTTCAAAATCGCTTTTAAATTCTACCTTGACAGCTCATCCACTTCTTTTTCTTCCCTATAATAACTCTGTATTAATACTTTGGTTTGTAGCACTTTCTGTCATTTTTCAGCTTACTTCTCCTCTTTTTCACTCATTACCCCTTGTCTAGTCCCTCTTTACAATACCATGATACATGATCAGAATGAGAAAAGCAGCAACTGGCAATTTCAAGTACTGGAATATTCACAACTACTCGTGGGGACAAACCATTATTTGGTGGCTTACTCTTCCCCTCCCATTCCAATTCTTACAGTAATCTGCTTTGCTGACACTGCAGGTTGGTAGAGTACACACTGAAGTTTCATTTACTTGAGGAATATGGAAGTAATAAGAGGTCAGTAAAAGAGACAAAGCAGGCATGCAAAAAAGTTACTAAATTAACAAGACATGAACTTACCATCACTTCGGAGGTCTGGCTTAGATTGTCTTTATCTTTTGCTTGCCTGACACCTTTACAGACATTTAGTCCCTCAGAGGGCAATGGGAAATGGAAATGTCTACACATGTACACCTATGTATTTACACACACTACTCCACACTGGTGCAGCTCTCAAAATGCAAATGATACAACACATATGTATGCAGACACAAAATGACAGCAATCATACTATGCATTCAAGTATCATTTTTAAAATGGACCCATATAAGCAGAAAGAGTGTGGTGTGCTAGTGAAACACTTTGGTGATCCATCCACATTCAATGTATTAATTCTCTTTGAAATTAGGCACCTATGTCAGCCTACAAATCCCATTTCCAAATCCTGATCTCCAGGATGCAACTTTACATTCTCTTGTCTCTGGCTGTAGTGCCAACTGAAGTTAATTTATTATCAAAATAATTAGGATAAAAAAAGAAATAGCTGAAGCCTACTGAGGCTAGAAAGATTTCTGTGTTAGGCTGACCTAGGAACATCCTAAGGAGCATCCTCTTGTAGACAGATCCAACTGGGCTTTGACAGACAGCCTATTATGTACTGGAAAGCAAATTCTAGCAAACTACAGAAAATCCCAAACTGATGGTGAACTACTTTTCCCCTGAGAAAAAAAGCACCACAAATAGACAGCACAACATTAAGAGAGCTACCATTGGGTTTGAAAGTTACCATTGATAAGCAGTTCTTCTAAATTATCAGGATTCCTAGCCAGCTGCAGGATGAGGGCAGAGCCGCGCACCTTGTCAGGAATATCCTCATACAGTAACTCAATGTACTCATCCAAGTCATTGATATTGGCAACTTCATCAATCTGAAGGCAAGCCACAAAGCAGGGGTTGTACAGAGAAAGAGAGATGTCAACTCAAGACAATGAATCATGACATTGTTCAGACATAAGACGAAAGAGTTCGTAGCTTTGAGTTAAGATCTTAGGGGAAAATAAAAGGGGGGGAAATAAGTAAATCAACACATTCAGAACCACTGCCAATGAACACCAGGAAATCCGAGATTTAATTACAAGAAACAAAGGATGCTCAGACAACTCTCTGTGTCCTGTCCGATGTTCCAGACCTAACTTGCTGTCCTGCTGTGTGCTATAGTTGGAGGGGGAAGTATGCAAGTCAAATATTTTACCCTTTATGGAGATGATTTTTATTCCATTTGGTATATTTCCAATCCAAGTCTTTTGTTTAAAAAAAAAACCAAAACAAGAAAAACAAACCGACAGATTTTAGCATTTCCTTTCCTCACCCCCCTTATATAACTGATTACTTAAGAAGGAACTGGCCTTTTCATTTCCCTTCTAACAGCAATATTTACCTCCATTCCTTCAAATGGGGGTGGATCTTTTGGCTTACTGGCTTTCTCTTTCTTTTCTATAAAGAAAAAGACATGGTTGTAGTTAAGTTATGCATATTCACACACACAAAAAATCACTATACCAAGTAGTTTCATAGTAAACATTCCAGTTAAATCAAGGTCAAAGTTCTCTTGTGTCCAGCTGACCTGTCAGACTAACATAGCTAAGGTGTGCCAGGTTTCTGAAGCTGAACAGCCCAAAGAGAGCAAAATAAACCCTCAGATGCCTTTTGACTAAATGACCAGTTACAGCCCAGACAGCAGGAGACAGAAGGTAATAAACTTTAGTACAAAGCCTGGAGTGACAAAACTCACTTCCACAGTGAGGTACCTTAGTAGCTTTGACTCTGCTTGTACACTGTGGCCAAGCTGCCCTGGGATATACCAAATACACACATACTGAATAAAGGAGGGCAAAACATGCAAATTGGTGCCAATCAAAGCAATAAAAAACATATAAATAACAATCTGTATTTTAAACTCATCCCATTAAGACAAGTATCCAACTTGAGAACAAAGCTTACCGGAGTTCAGGATTGCAAGAAACTCTGCTAACCACACAGTAATACAGGATCAGATATTAAATATTAAATTTTACCCTGAGAAGGAAGTATAAGATGACTTAAGACGTAAACAGTACCAGGCAAAATGCCTTGGAGTAGAAAGTTACTGATCCCAGTAACTTGTTAACCAGAAACTTAAGACAAGAGAACTATCTGCTACACTGTACCAAAGCTTGGCAGACCGTGAAACTTCACGCCAGACAGCACAAATTTAGCCTAGGAATACCATCTACTCTTGCAATAGGTGATGACAGAGATCTTCCTGGGAAGATCCTCATACAGTCTTTTGATGCCATTGCATATGCTGCAAGAAAAGGCTGCATCAAATAGTGGAATCTGTACCTCTCTTGCCCTGCTAAAGCACAAGGCAGACAGGAAAGCATCAATACTAAGTTTAACTAGGCAAAAAAAACCACAAAAAACTTTGAATGTTAAAAAGATAATTTCTCCAAATCTCCTATCAAGATTGTAATTTTTTTCTAAGCGAGATTCAGCTATACACTGTCCCCATTCCCATTATCTCTAAAAAATTCATGTATCAAGTAAGTTAGAGCCTCAGTTAGAAAAACTTCAGACAGTAGTTATTGAATGCTAAATCAGCCCAGTCACAGCTACTTTGCTCCCGCATTATTTACCTTTCCCTGCCGAGGCATCTCTTCGGTTCTGCAGATAGTATAGCAGCTGTTCTACTTCTGCAAGTTTGGAAGGGTGAATGAGTTTGCATTCTTCAACCACCTTTCTAGCCAGTGAAGCAATGTCTGTATTTGCATTTAGACTCTTTAGCCGAATGCTGAAACACAGAAAGGTATCTAAATGCAGATGGATGAACAGATTTCTTTTAACTGTCTCAGTCACATCAGCCAGTAATTTATTTGCAATACACCCAAAAATACTGCATACAACATTGAGGAACAACTATGGATGTTGACTAAACGAGAAAGCTCTTCTGCCTGCACAGGCAGTGTCAGGAACCTGCCACAGCTCTGGCAGATCCACAGCCAGGTCCACAAGCAACAAGCATAAGACATCACTGTAGTCATTAAGAATGGTATGGATCAGAAAGAAATTCCACCATGTTGCAGATGCAAGCTACATCAATGCATCTGAAAACAGATGAACATTTCTAATATCTTCAAAAACTTGAATCAATTTGAAGATTTTATTTTTCTACGCTATTATCCTTCCTATAAGTACTCACACAGGTAGCTATTGCAGCTTAAAACTTCAAAAAGAGCTCAAAAAAACAAGCAATAGAAAGGTCCATATTTGCAGCTTGGAAGCTAAAGCTATCATAGCTTTTCTGGGCTTTTCTAATAGGGTATGTTTTAGTGCTTTTAAAAGAAAAATATTGGGCAAAACAAAAATATGGATACTGTAGTGAAATCACTAGTGGGGGTAGCAGATCCAAGCCACTAGCTAGAGTGTAAGGTTGTCAGAAGGTTCAACAACACTACTTGTTCCAGCATGAGGAACTTGTTTTAATTGAAGATGTTCCTGCTGACTGCAGAGAAGTTGGACTAGATGACCTTTGAAGGTCTCTTCCAACCCAAACCATTCTGTTATTCTGTTATTCTGTTATGAGCCACTATTTGAGTGGGAACCGATCGCTTCACTTGACCTCAAGTTCCCATCACATAAAATGGAAATAATCACTTCTCTTTACAAAAGACCTTAAAGTGTGGTTAAAAAGCAGTACACATGTGTTGTAGATATTAACTATGTTATTTCCTGGTTTTGAAACCCTCTATTAATCTAGCACTAAGCTTTATGAAGGTTCGAACACATTATTTCTAACAGGCTGTTGATACTTTGAGTTATTGTATTTATGACTATGAAAACAGAAGTAGTTATCAAAACTTGCTATGACCTTACATTTTCTGACATTCCTTGCGTTCCCCCAGCACAGGGTCTCCCATCTCTCCCAGAATTGTTGCTTCCACTTCATAGTGGACAATGAGGGCTTTCTCAGATGGATGCACATCTATGTTGCCTCCTTTTACCTTCCTGCCATGAAGAAAAATGAAATAATAAATTACTCATTAACTGAAAAGCTCAGAAAACATACCAGAACATACACAAGTAACAATGACCTGTCTCCTGTTTAATTCAGACTTGAAGCCCAAGCACTGCCCTCCTTTCATGCCATGTTTCATGCAATACCAAAGCTTAATGCTAGTGACATATTCTTGACTATTATCTCTAGTACAAAAACAACTAAGCCATGACTCAAGCCTTAGTCACAAAATTAAGAAATAAACAGGATAAAACTTTGATCTCAGTCTCTCTCAGCTCTCTTAAGGAATTACAATCAGAACAAAAAAGATGCATTTCACAAAGAAAGTGAACTTCCTCACTGATTCCCTGTGAAATTGTCAGTATTGAGAAATCTTTTGCTTATGGTATCAACCTAGGGTGGACACATACAACAAAAATTGGAAATTTCTCAATCTTGAGGACTCTCTTGGCTAAATATTAACACACAAAAATCTACCAAGAATTAATTACAAATACTTTGAATTTCAAATTAACTACCCTCTCCTAAAGCACAAACCACTTTGTTACTGTTCTTCACCTCATTACAACTGTTGCCAGGGGATTACCAGATCAACAGATACCATCAACAGGTACAACTGCAGCCATGCAGAGGCACAAAGGCCATGAGATCACAATATAATTTCTGTTTTCAAGTGACGGTAGAACTACATCCCCAAAACACTTACAGAACTACATCCCAAAAACAGTTACAGACTTCTGTCTTGGGTGGAAAATCTTTTCCCCTGTAGAGTATGTAGAGTCACACCATAAACCAGGCTGCTAAATTACTGCAGATTAAAAACAACTCCCTAATGTGGGTTTGGGTTTTGGTGTGTGGGTGGGGTTTTTGTTTGCTTTGGGGTTTTGTTTGAGTGTTGGGGGTTTTATTCAGACAGATCATGTCAATAAGCAGTTTTACAGATGGCTCTACCAATAGCCATACCAGCATAAACAAGATAACAGCTAGCTAGGACATTTGGGTAGTTAGACCAGGGAAAACTACTTCAGCATCACAGAGCTAGAAATGATGGCAAATCCAGATGTAGTCCTTAGTGTAACCACTCTCTTCAGAAAATGTTTGAAACTCCATCTACCCAGGCACTATGGTGGTTGCTCTCCCTTCTGCAAAACATAACTGCAGAAGATACCTTTAGATATAGCTGCCCGAAAAAATCTGCAAACCACAGAAAGGTCTGCTGTGTGAAGTATCTAATTCAACTACCAGCTTTACAAGGACATAGAACTACGGGACAAATATCTAGCTCACTGCTGAAGAGTAACATTCTCCTTGATGAGATTGTAGCAGAATCCCATTCAGCACTTCAGATTTTTCAGTCTTGTGGTTTTTTCCTTTAACATTACTTGAAACTAGAGGCTTTATTACAGTCTGTCCTCCCTTCTCACAAGATCCAGCCATGCAAGGCAGCAAGCTTATGGCAAAATTAATTTCAAAAGAAACCAGTTGTCATTCCTCATCCCAAATATACTTCTCCCACATTTAGATCTACCAAGAGATCTACAAATGCTTTTCCTGACAGTCAGACCTCTGTTAAGTGACAGGTTGGCAATACTTACAGAGACAGACAGAAAATAATGGGTAGAGAACCAGCATGCCTGGAGGAGTTTGGTATAGTTTCACAAGAACTAATCTGAACTAACAGCTCATAACTGCCAAGAGATTAGATTTTTTTCATGTTTTCCCTGCTCCTAGCAGTCACCTTGGTGCACTCTGAGGAGTCATCAATCCCTTTCACAGCCATTTCCAGCAATCTAATACGAAGCTCTTCATATTTTGAGCAGGAGTTTTTTCAACAGAAAGGAAATAACACTTCCTATCTATGAGTGGGTATAAAGAGTAAGGAGTGAGACCTCCTCCTTTTGGCAGCATTAAGCCACTGATGAGCTTAGTGACTCGCAAATCTTCAGCCTAAGGCTGCTTAAACAGTTTTAGCATTTCCCATATTTAATTTTTTCCTTAAGAGGGGCAGATGGGTAAGCTGAAGAACTTAAATCTGCAGAGATTGCCTGCCCTCTCATACTAATAACCATTGTCACTAGTTGAGCTATTTCCTAATGGAGTCATAAATCAATTCACTTTCAAGTTCCATATCTGAAAAATCTTACCTTGTGAACTGTATGAAGACCTACACTAAAATGCACGACCCAGCCATTACAGTTGTCTTCCATTTGTAAAACATAACATTCAGACTGCCGTCATTACAACCCCCACCCAAACTAAAACAACAGAAAACAAACAACCCCCCCCAAAAAAAATCCAAAACCCTTCCCAAATCAACAAACATCTGCTTTACTGATTTTTCTACCCATCTTGACTTTGTAAGCACCCAGTCAATTCATACAACATTTTAAAACACAGACATTCTTCTATCTGGTAGAAGCAGCAATGCACTGGGGAGCTCTCGCACACACCAGTCTGTCCTTTCACTTCACTGCCTGCTTTGTCAACAAGAATCCTGCTCTATTAAAGGTTTAAAAGAGGAAGGCCCTTTCTACGGACAAAAGCTGTGCTAGATAAGCTCACATAACCAAAGCCAGTGTGCAAATACCCTTTAGTAACTAATTCCTTTGGGATGAAAAACCAATACCAAACTACCTTAATTACATGTGGCACAAATTACATGCATGGATAAGGCTGAAAAAACAGTAACAATTCTTAGCAAGCCAGGCTTGGTAGAAGGATGACTGCTTATGAAGGATGACAAAGGGAAACAAGGAGCAGAGGAGTACCAGACTTCCACACGAATCTAGTCACATTAAACAGCGCAAGGGAAGTGTTGTTTCTTTTTTTGTTTGTGCTCTCTAAAAAGAGGTAACAGTATGCTTATTTGAGATGACTGCAAGATAAAGATGATTCCTCCAAAAAATCACATAAGATGGCACAGACAGAACATGCAAGGCTAAAAACAGGTGCTGCTCTTAAGTTATTAAACCACAGGCATCATTTATCTGACATCATCATTTATATGACAGAGCTAACATTCGAAGATTATCAAGTGGGTATTTTTCTCACTATTTCTAATTACGGGTCTTAATATGTGGCATACAAGGAGATTAAAAAAAAAACACCCCAAAACTCATCCTAAACAAGAACTTTTACAAATGCTAAAGTTAAAAAAAAATACCAGGAACTCCACAGGATTCAGGATATGATGGATAAATTCATCCATGCGGTAGGAAAATATGACACCATTCACATATTATATCTTAACACAGGCCTAGATAGTCTGACATCTTCTGGGACTGATAGCACTTTTGTTCTGCAACAAATGATGGAGCTTTTATGGAGATCAGTTGCTTACTCAAACCGTGTGTTTTAGGTTGACTGGTCTCACTGCAAATAGTCAGTTAACAGCACGATTCATTCATCACAACTTTAACATCAAACCAAGGTACCCACTTTAGACACACTCTGGCCCATCCCAACTCCCAAGCCAATCCATTTATCCCACCTGTTTCCTCCCAATCTGCCATGCCGTTTTGTAACATCTCCTCCAAATCAGTTCACCTCTCTTAGCTGCATCCTGAACCTGCTCTTACTGCCTAATAACCCCTCCCCAGTCACCAGCCTGCCTGTTACCCAAAGCAACCACCTGCCCTATCTCACCTCCTAATATCCAGATGATGATGCTGTCCGCTCATCTCCTAATAGTATATTTTCTCAACTTGCTACCTCAGTACTTCATCCCAAACGTCCATCGTAAGATTCCACCACAGCCATCCCAAATCCACTGAATCTCTTCAAGCCACCACTTTCCTGTAACCCATTACCAGCTGCAAGCTACCCATCCCATGTCTCAGCCTACCCTAAAACCACTTTATAATCTTCACTCATCTCTAGCCCAAACTCCCAGTCCCCATCCAAGTCTCCTGCCCACCTGACTAGGCAGCTAATCCTGAACCTACCCCGAACAAATTTCTCTCCCACTCTCAGAGCACTCACCCCAAAGGCTTTGACTTAACTTCCCTTCGCACCACAACCTCATGCCATTTTCCAAACCTGTCACTCCTCAATCTCAATCCCTACACCCACCTCACGATCTCCCCCTCAAAACATTTTCACCTCCGACACCCATCCATTCCCAAGCCAGTCCCCAATAACCTGCAATAGCTTAACCCCACATCCTATCACCTCCCCACAATCTCTTCTTGCTTTGCTACTCCACAGCTTCCCACTCAGGCTAAAATGCCCCACAACCTCAGCTCCCTTGCACATTCCCAAACCACAACCTCCCATCCATCCCCGCTACAGCAACCCGCAATACCTGCCTCCCACCCCTCAACCGCGCACACTCCCCACTGCCCCACCTGACACCAAACCCCACCTCGGAACAACCTGACGTTTCAGAGCCCTCTTCCATCCACGCACCATAACCTGCCGCGCCTCAGCCCCATGGTCGCCTTCTCCCTCACCCCCCCAACACAACTTGCCGCGCCCTCAGCCCCATAACAGCCGTCTCTTCTCCCACACACACACCCCAGCCAGCCTTCCCCAGTTACCTCTTCAGGTACCGGGCGTCCTCGCCCTGCATGGCGGCGGGGGGAGGCCTGGCCGGGCGCGGCCCCGCAGCGCTGCCGTTACCAGGGAGAGCGTGAGCCCCGCCCCGCGACCTGCCAGCGCGCACGCGCCACGGCCACAGCCCTCAGCGGTCAGCGTGCATGCGCACTACATGCGCCCCCACCCCCGCAAGGCGCCCCCTGCAGGCGTGGGTGAGGCGCTGTCCCCAGCCGGAAGCAAAAGGGGCAGTGGGGACTTCTGGCCGAAGAATGAACTCTGTTGGTACCCATGTTGTATCAAGGCTCCTCTGCCACCTCCAGGCGCAATGGCTGGGTAACAGCCTCTGACAACCATGCTAGGTAAGCACCCTGGCCCTCACAGACAGCGTGTAGATGACCCCACAGGCCTTGGCACCCCCATGGTGATGTTACAAAACTCACTGCTGCCTCAGCATGTCCTGCTCCTTCATGAGAGTGACAGTAGGACATGGCAGCCTGCAGGCTTGCAAACTTAATGGTGCTGAGGAAAGCACGGGTCCAGGTAGGGCATGGCCAAAGCTCCTTGAGCCCCAAGGGAGTCAAGAACAGTTTTACCTTTACATCTCTTTCATACCTGTTACTTTACTGTAAAGGTGACAGAACGCTGGAACAGTTGCCTAGAGAGGTTATGAAATTTTCTTCTCTAGAGACTTTAAAGACCCATCTGGGTGCATTCCTATGTGACCTGCCCTAAGTGATCCTGCTTTGGCAGAGAGGTTGAACTTGATCTCTGGAGGTCCCTTCCAATCCCTACCATTCTTACATGGTTGTAAAGTGACTGGCTAACAGGTAGAACCTGAGGCAGTACTGTTTTGTTAGGTTTTTGAACTCTGTACTCAAAGTAGGATTTTCATTTCTGCTTGGTTTTGTAAAATTCAACAAAAATGTTGTACAGGATTTGCGGATATTATTTATTCCAAGAATTATTTGAGGAGCATGGATGGTTGGCTGGGTTTCAGAATGAAAGGACAATACCACTCTATAGCAACTAAAAACAGTTGCTTGTAACATGCAGGTAGATCTATCTTTGTGTTTGCTGGAATGCTTTTTGCTGGACTGCAGCCCCACTATATACAGATGAAGTGGCTGTCTACCCAAAGTCATAAAGGTAGTATAGAAATAAATAATAGTCAGGTACTTAAGCTTCTATTTTTATTGTGGCAAAATGTTATGAATCAACACTTAATGTCTTCTGCTCCTATTGCAGACTAAATATGTGATATTTCATAATCTGTAACAGAGCACCAAAAAATACTTTGCAGTATTCCATGCCCTTCCGTTGTTTTAACAGAAAATGGAAAAAGAAAGCACCCTGTGAAAGATAAAGTGCCACCTTAGAGCAATGAATTTACAAAGCAGTGCTAGAACATGAAATTTATTCTGTTTTTATTAGAGTAATGCTTCTTATTAAGGACCGTCTTAAAGAAAAAAATATATATGACTACCTGATCAGAGCAACAGTTCTTCAAATATTTCAAGCAGCCTTTCAGATAAACATACAACTCTTAAGTTGTATCAATAAATAGTCTGGTATTTCCTCAGTCTAAATATCTGACACTCTCCACATATTCCAATGAGAAGGTAATTTTTTTCATCTGGTCACATATGCCTACAAATTGAGAATAGTTCTAGACACCTATGAAAAAGCAAGCAAAAGATTTCAGGGTGGGAATGATACAAAAGAACATGAGACCTGAAAATATGAGAAAAGAAGTATTTATTGCAGTGAGGCATGCCATGGTGTTTGGGCTATGATTGTCTATTTATTAGAGCCTGTCTCAGCCTAACAGTCCAAGTGAAAACATCTCAGCTTTGTAGCAATTGAGCCACGAGCAGTGCCAAGATCTGATAATTTGGTTGGTCAGTAACTAACAGTTGATGCTGGGTTTAGAAAACCATGTAGTGCAAACACTAAAAACCTTGCATTGCATGCTAGATTCTTTTAAAATTAAATTGTAAAAACAGATGCCTCCCAAGGTCTGGTTCTACAGCATTCCTCTGAGCTGCTCATGTTCCTCTACACAATTTCTTATATCCTGCTTGTTATAACAGGATAAATCGAGAGAAGTGTGACCAGCAGGTCAAGAGAGGGCATTCAGCCCCTTTACTCTGCTCTTGTGAGACCCAACCACAAATATCTTATCCAGTTCTGGTGTGCCCGTCATAAGAAGGGCACAGAGCTGTTGGAGCAAGTCCAGAGGAAGGCCATAAAGATTAATCAAAGGGTACCTCTGCTGTGAGGATAGGCTGTGAGAGAGCTGGGGTTGTTCAGTCTAATGAAGAGAAGACTCCAGGGGGACCTGAAGAGGTCCTACAGGAAGGCTAGAGAGGGACTTTTCAGATGGGTGTCTAGCAACAGGAAAAGGAGGAATGGTTTATAAGATGAGCGAGAGTAATTTTAGACTGGATCTTAAGAAGAAGTCCTTCAGTACAAGGGTGGTGAGACTCTGGAATATGTTGCCCATGGAGGTTGTGGATGCCTCCTCCCTGGAGGTGTTCAAGATCAGGGTGGATGAAGTCTTGAGCATCTGAGTCTAGCTGAGAGCTGCTCATGGAGGGGAGATTGGAGCAGATGATCTCTGAGGTCCCTTCCAACCTAAGCCATTCTATGAAGATTCTATGGCTTTACCATTGGACTCTTGATATTCCCCTCACTGCCATGTTAGAAGCATATACAAGGAGAAGGAAAGAGTGGTATTTGACGGAGAAGGGTAATCAATTTGCAAAGAGAAAGTGAAATGTGTCAGATTTCTGGGCTTCTCCTTTTTGTTTGTTTGGGTGGTTTGGGGCTTTGAATTTTATTTTTTAGAGCTATTGTAAGAGTCAGGTAGAGCTGTTCTAGAGTCAGGTAGAAGAATTTTTTTTTAGTGAGGGAATGCAGAGAAGGGTGGAAAAGAGCATGTGAGCTGCAGAGAAAAGCAAAATAGCAAGAAGGGATATGAGGACAAGTTAGGTGAGAGGATGAACCAAGTGGACAAACAAGAGGAAAGACAGAAGTGTTAATACAGAGTAAGAGAAGAAATGAACAACATTTTTGTAGAGTAAGTGTAGATGAAAAAAAGAACATTTTTATTCTTTGAAATAATTCTTAAATAGTGAAAACTCATTTAAATGTCATAAAGAAAGTGAGCTTTTATGAAAAAAATACTTTTTTTTTTTTTTTTCTGCTCCAGATGTAGCCAGATGTTCTTAACCAGAGAGAATACACTCTGTGATACTGGAGCAACATCCACCAGACTGTCTCATGGTAACTTAGTTTTATTTCTTCCTATTTATTGTATTAAAATGAAGCAAATTCATTATGACTGCGAAGTATTGATGCTAAGCCTGATTTTGAAGTCAAAAGATGTTTCCATGGTCTTTAGTGAGCTTTATATGAGCCTTTGGTGTATAGCCATGAAGCTGCGTATTGAAAATTCCTTGAGGTCTGATTTCTTCAATGTTCCGTTGAATCCTACACAGATCTTTTTACATTGTGAAAAAACAAACAAAATAACCAACATTGCTTTTCTTTAGCAAATGGAATTGTTAAAATGGAATAGACTAGTTTCTGCCTTGTGGAATTAAGAAACCAAAGCAACCCTGAGATTTGTAATCTATTGAAGACTGTGTCTTGCTCTTCGGTAAAAACAACACAGGTGGATTTCAAGGGAAAAACAGTGGGTATGGGATATTTCCCTTGTGAAAATGAACTATGTATAAATCTCCTTAAGGCCTTTTACTAACTGAAAGAAAGTACATCAATCTGAAAGCATGACATTCAGAGAAACAAGTGATTAGACTGTGCTGCTCAGTGGGGAATGGAGATGATGGTGTTCTGATGTGCTGTCACATAGTAAGTGATCTAGGTATGGGGGTAATAAACCTTGCGCTTGAAAGTTTATATTGGAAGGAGGAAGTGAGATGAGGCAAAACAAAATTTGATATGCAAAGGGTAAGTCTAGCTTACCTCTTCTGGCTGAAAATAATCTTGGGACACAGATGAAGGTGGTTCTTGAAGGCCTTCTTGATCAGCAGTGACAGGGACATCTGCACAAAAGAAGGGTGTTTTCAATATGGCATATGATTGTGCTGATAAATACTGGGTGCTCTTGTTACCCTTGAACAGGAGGATTCACAAAACCGGAAACAGGACTCTCTCTATGGAGAGATTGATTTGTGGTTTTTAATGTATCTAATTCAACATTGACTAACCCTAACTTGTTAACCCTAAACCCTAACCCTAACTTGTTAACCCTAACTCCAACCCTAACCCTAAACCCTAACAGGTGACTAACCCTAACTCGTTAACCCTAACTCCAACCCTAACCCTAAACCCTAACAGGTGACTAACCCTAACCCTAACTCCTTAACCCTAAACCCAACCCTAACACTAAACCCTAACCCCAACCCTAACCCTAAACCCTAACAGGTGACTAACCCTAACTCTTTAACCCTAACTCCAACCTTAATCCTAAGCCCTAACAGGTGACTAACCCTAACCCTAACTGCTTAACCTTAAACCCAACCCTAACTCTAAACCCTAACAGGTGACTAACCCTAACTCTTTAACCCTAACTCCAACCTTAATCCTAAGCCCTAACAGGTGACTAACCCTAACCCTAACTCCTTAACCCGAAACCCCACCCTAACCCTAAACCCTAACTCCAGCCCTAACCCTAAACTCTAACAGGTGACTAAGTAAATGCATCAATTTCCATCTCATTCAGACCAGTGAAGAAAATTAGCTGTAGGTTTTAATTGTTTCAGATGCAGAAAGGAAATGTAAAGATGTGAAAAGAAGCAGACCTATTCCTAGAGAAGCAAAGCTTTCTTTTAACTTCTTTAAGCAAACGGTTTGCTGTTTTCTCTCTTGACTTAGTCATACCAGAACTGCTCACTTCTGTGCCAGTGATCATGTTTGATGGCCTTGTGCCCTTGTTCACTTGGCTAAATGAGTGGTAAACTGACCTCCGCCATTTTGTGCCTCAGTGCTCCTCAGCGCTCTTCAGCAGCTGGAGTGTTACAGACTGCATGTGCGTACCTGCACAAACCTGCAAGGTAGAAACACAGCACCCAAGCTCAGCTGTTTGTGTGGCAAAGCAGCCATCTGCACAGACTTTCAGTGCCTGACCTGAAATTTCATAGTTGCTACTTATGAAAAACAATACCAGTTTACTCATGTCCTAAGCGAGGCTGATCTAAGAAATGTTGTAAGATATAAAATGTACTGCAGTTGTGCTACATTACCTTTTTCTTCCATAAGGGATCAACCCTTTAAGGAATTTTGGTGTGAGCAACACAGAACAGCATGTTGTATATTTTCATAGAATCATCTAGTTGGAAAAAACTTTGAAGATCATCCATCTTTTAAGTCCAACCATTATCCTAACACTATCAAGTCCATCACAAACCCATGTCCCTTACATCAGTAAGTTCTGTGTGCATGTTCAGTATGTGTAGTGCATTAGATTGTTTGTGTTAAGTTTATACTTATTTTCTGGCAAACAACCTGAAATGCAGTATCCCTATCCAAAGGGCCAATGATGTGCTATCAGTTTGGGTTAATTTTAAGTGGACTAAGGAAAACACAGAAAAATTAAATACAAAAGTGACCATACATGAGCAAGCAGTTGGTCTCTGTCGCCTTGTAGGCCTCACTGACACTGGCCAAGATTTCTTGTGCAAAATCCTGTGCTACTGAAGTCAGTGAGAGTTTTACCATTGACCCCAATGGGGACAGATTTCACCTCTTAATGTTTATTAGATGCAGCAGGCAGAAAGCAGACTCATAGCTATAAAGGCTGTGACATTTTATGGTTTTGACTCTGCAATCACTCAAGCACATGCTTAATTTTGCCACAGTAATAAAGTTAAGTGCCAGCCTAAGTGTTTTCAAGAAGGGGTCTCCTTTACACTTGAATAAGTCTATATTTGATCATAAATCAGGAATTCCCCCTCTTCCTTATCCCTCCCTTCCAAAAAAAAAAAAGGAAGGGGGGGGGGGGATGATTCTGCACATGATCATCAAATTCTTTCTATTTTACTCAAAAATAATTACCTTTTTTCTGGTTACGTGAAAAAAAGGAAAGAGAGAGTAAGGAATGAGTATGTTAGCTGAAGTGATTTTGCTCAGGTGACTTGACTTAAAACAAGTTACTCATTTCAAACAGATTCAAAAGGGAAATTTCTATCTTCAACAGTTTGTTAAAAATATCTTGGACAATGGCTGTTTCCTTAGAAAAAGTGAAGATTTTGCACAGCATTTTACAGCCAAAATAATTTTCTCTTGTTTTTGAACTACCTTAGAACAACACTAGCCTTGTTCTTCATACAAGGGCAAATCCTGCCCCTTTCACAGATAGCAGTATTAATTTTAACCAAAGCATATGAGAAATGTATGCAGAAAGAGAGACATTTATTCTAGATGGATTCATAGTTGAATTCATGCATACAATTTTAATAGGGCAGCACTTAACCAGTGGATTAACCTACCTTAAGTTTTATAACTGGGTGCTTCCCCATTATGACCAGTCTTTATGTCAGGAGCAGATGCCTTTGAGAAACAAATGCTTCAGCTTAAACAGACTCACAGTTTCATAGCAAGTTGTGCTGAATCTCTTTCAGCCTATCCCTCTGCCCCAAACCAAATAATTTGCCCCCATTTTACTCCTATCACTAATATTACCAGTGATATGTGTTATAGTCTTCTTGGGAAATCTGTTCCAGGACTGAATTGCTGTTATTGCAAGAAAACCGTTCAGCTGTTCTATCAAAGATGCTCAGCACATGTTTTTCTTGAAGAGCCATACCCAAACTTGGGTATACTACTATAGCTTAGGTCTTTCCAGTGCTGAGTAGGTAAGAAGGATGACTTAATATTGTTTGAAGGGCTGAAGTTCTGTTTGGTTTGTGATAAGGCTAGTCTTGATGCAGGGATCAATGGCTTGGGTTCTTTGTGTGTAGTGTACTGAAGGCCAAACTAGATGGTCATGGGAGTCTCTCCTGGCTTTAAATCTAAGAAAGAGAGTGTGGATGATGAGTGTGTGATAAATTCTTTCACAGATTCTGTTCTTATGCCAATTTGTTTTATTTACATCATGGCTGACAATAATAGAAGAAGTGGTCTACTGGGTAGGAGGGGTAAGGAGTCAGTTTTTGGAAGTGGTGGAAGCCCCATCCCTGTATGTTTTTAAGACCAGGCTGGATGTGGCTCTGAGCAACCTGATTTAATTGAAAGTGTCCCTGTCCATAGCAGGGGGGTTGGAACTAGATGATCCTCAGGGTCTCTTCCAACTCTGATAATTCTGTGATTCTGTGACTCATCAGGAACCTGGGTAGAAGTTGTATTTCTCTTTGATTTAGTGCACTTGCCCTTTCAGCCTATTTCATCTTTCAGAACTATCTGTGGCAGTATGGCTCAAGTGGAAACTGAAGAATGTTTGCAACAGAGACAGCTGAAAGAAAAAATGTAACTCACATGACAGTCAACTGGGAAACGGTGAGAAACACGATGCAGGAGAACAAAGACTTGTCAGGAGGGCTGTGGCTGCATTTCCCTTGTAGTTAGGAGAGCCTTAAGGCTATGCTTCCTTGCTGCCTAGACCCCACCACATATTCCACCTAGGCTGTCAGTCCTAGATGGAGTTACGTTAGGCAGGGTATCTTTTCCAGAGGACTTGTAGACAGCCTGAGCTCAGGGGCAGTGATGCTGCCCTAGGTAGCTCAGCACCAAGACAGCCAGAAGCACTTCTGACTGTGAAACACAGCGAAGGAATAGCAGGAGAGTTATGGGGCATCAGAAGGAGTCTGTGAGAAGAGAAAGAGGATGATGTTCAAAACAAGGTGTATGGAGGACACAACAGGAAACCTGAGAGATGTTAGGGAATGTGGGGTGAAGAATATTTCTTCTCCCTCCCAGCTGTACATTCCAGGAGTCTGGAAAGCACCAGGGGGAGGATATGAGGCTCATCTGGCTGGCCCATGAGTAAGACAATATGAGAGCCCAGGAGTTCAGCTCTGGTAATTGCTATTTCTTGTGAGCTTCTGGGTTACAATAATGGAAGTTTTACAGCACTGTTGAGCTGTGTGTTGAAAAAAACAATCCTTCAGCTTTCAACTAATTTAGTTGCCATCTGTAAGCTGTTTAGGTGATTCCCCTCATTTCACTTTCCCCATTTAAATTTGCTATGTATGCCTTCTCCTTACACCTCCTACATACACATCTGTAGAGGCACAGAATACCACACAGGTGTGTAACTCAGGGTTACTGATGCACTTTGTAGGCAGAGTGAGATAATGCGGGATTACTATAGCCTATCCACAGGCTGCTCCTGTGGGCACCTGTGGTCTGTTCCTCACACCAGTGTATTTTAGACAGTTGCAGAAAGTGAAAAATACATAAATAAAATGTGCTTTACCCTACAAAACTCCAGCACTGGTGGATGTCTTTAGTTTTATCTTGTACTTCCTGTGCAAAACTCAATTTGCTGTTGGATTTCATATTGCAAGATACTAAAGTTGTCCTCAGTTCACCCAGCTCCAGCTAAGTATCACATCTCATATGATTCATAAGATTTCCCTGTAACCCAGGGGCATAGCAGTTGTCATGGCAAGGCACAGTGAGGTGAATTAATTAATGACATTCCAACATATCCTGGACTTTATTGGCTAGTGATGAATCCCAGAGAAGAAAGCTCTGTGATTATACCAGATCCATCCTGTATTGGTTTCATTCTTGAACTTTTTTTACACATACTACATTGTCTCAATGCCAGTGCTCATGGTCTCTGCAATGAAAAGCATTCCTCATAAAGGGGATTATAAGATTAAAATTATTGGTCATAAAGAGCACGTGGATCCTCACTGGGAAGATGATAGATGTAAAGCCATCAAATTACGGATGTCACCAAATAAAACTAATTTAAGAGATAACAGTGCATTTTAAAAGAAATAGCTGGGATGTGTTAGATTTACAAACTGCAAGGGTTTTCCTTCCCACTATGATCATTCTCCATTTATCATTTTATAATAAGAAAATGCCTTAAACTTAAAGTTAGTCTCAAACAAATGTCACTTGCTAGCTTTCTTGTTAATCCAGAGGAAATATTATCCTAGTAGTCCCTGAGGTCCAATGTCTAGGTGTTGGATACATGATAAACTTGCCTGAAGCTTTCTTCATGAGATATAGTCCTCAGGAGACATCTGTGGATTTAATTTTTCAAGCTTTAGTACAACATAGCTCCTTAAAAATAAGATTTAAGTTTCCCTTGTTAGGTCACTTAACAGTTCCTTCTTTTATTTTACTCCTTTTTTTTTTTCTTCCTCTGCTACTTGCCCAGACTTCTAATCCCTAGCCTCTGGAGGAAACATTTAACCATCTCAAACTTTTCATGTCTTGATTATTTTTTTGTTCCAGAGGACAACACATATACATTTGGCTTTTTGAATGGTTCTAGTCTCAGAGCTCAGAGAAAAAGTGTTCATACACAGCAAGTAGTTTCCAGTCTTGATCGTTTAGGTTTCTACTTTCAGTTCTGAATAAAAGTGGTTTTCTGCAAATTCTGAGCCACTCATCTGTGTAAAAGCAGCATTTCACAAGAAGAGGTGTGTTTATGGTCTCTGCAATCCATGTTCCTGTGTGTTTATGCTGTCCAGGAGTTGGGCTTAATCTAGTTTTCTTTTCCCTTGATACTTAGCACTTAGTTTTCCAGAAACTGAGTTGAATGTTCCAAGGTGTGCACAGGATTTAACTGCATAGTTCCTGATATTGGGAGACTCCACACACTCAGAGATCAGTTAAGAATGAAGGCTCTCCAAGCCAACAACGTTACAGACACAATCTATCTGAAGTGCAGGGGGAGAATAATTGTGATACTTGTACAGACCTGCTATAAATACTGCTTACAGCTCAGGACCCCTTCTCATTTCCCTGCTCTGCCCACACACACACGGAGTATCTGCCAGACTGTTCCTTCTCAGGAGCTAAAGATGGAAGAGGCCTTTCAAGGTCTCTTGTCAGATTTGTTCCCTATAGTGAACTTTTTTTTTTTTCCTTTCAGCTTGTTTTCCTTTGGCTTCCTCAGGAAATTAGTTTTATCTTGCTTTACCTATTCATGCATTTATCATGTCTCTTCTTCCTCCCTCTAATGACTTCATGACATGTTGGCCAAGTGCAGTCACCACTGAAAGATGTGTACAGAGTCTGAAAGTTAATTAAGTAGAAGGTTTGTGAGCACTGGCTGCCTGTAGATTAGAAAGACCCATGATAGGGACTGCACCAAGGGAGAGTTAAGCAGAGTTCAGCTCTTTGGCAGCGGCAAGAGGTCAGTGACTCTGTGCACACTAGCCAGACAAATAGCACAGATGAATGGGCTGGCCAAGCTGTCCCAGAGCAACTCTAGACTGGCTGCAGCACAAGCAAATTCTTGTCCAGGGTGGATCTTTCATGATAGATGGCAAGTAAGAGGAGGGATGGGGCTTATTTCAGGTAGAAGCAATAAGACACAAATGTAGAAGAAACTGTCATGTTGCTCTGTGGCTCACAGAACAACATATTTTCCAGTCTAGTTTTAAACGCCTTAACAAAAAAGATGCTCTCCAGCACTGCTGTGAAATGTGCTATTGCAGCAGATCAGGGAAATGCCAGTCTGATGTTGGCCACCATAGCCAGCAACAGTGTGGCGATTACAGAGCTCCAGTGTGAAAGCCTGAACCTTTACATCTCAGCCTCTCTTTTAAGAGGGGCATAGTGCAGAAGGTTGGATGATCTCTCTAACCCACAGTCTGCTCACATCACTCCTTTCTACAGATCTGTTATTTTATCCATTGCAATCTCTGCTTCCTGAGGTTGGAGTTTCTGTTTGTCATGATGTTCACACTCCAGAAAAAGTCTTTCTCTCCTGGCATTACCACTCTCATGTCATCTAAAGCATGTGGTATGCCCAGGATGGGGGTCTTCATCCCTCAGTCTTATAAGAGTTCAGGAAAACACGTGTCTGGCTCTATGCAGGAGCAGCATGTAAGTGCTAAGTACCAGCCAAAGTACATTTCCTGGCCAATAGGTTTAGACTGTTTCCCAAGGCACTGCTGCTGTTTGCTGTGAGACAAGATAACTGGGCCAGGATGCTTTCTGGTCTGAGCAGATGTGTCAGTCATATGCCTTAGGTAGGAAGGATCCAACTGAGAGGAAGTGGGAAGGCATGTTGTTCTGGCAGTGTTGTGTGCAGGAGGAGCTCTGATGGTGTGGCTTGCCATCTTTCTTTTGCTTTGGGATTGAAAAGAAAGCCTTGAGGGACTTTTTGCCAAAGCATTTCTGCAGCTGTGTGCCTGAGCTGAAAGACATTAAGAATTCTCTAGCACTTGCCCAGTTCTCTCACAAGCTTCTCTGTATTGTTTTTTGTGCTGTTTCCTGAATGTGCAACATCCTCTTTATCCTACCTCACCAAACCACTATCTGCCCTGGTCACTCCTTAAAATTCTCATGTTATGTGGAGTCCACAGTGGCTGAGACAGGCATGTGGAGACCCCCTTCCTCCTTGGTTCAAGAGCTGTGCCTGTGTTCTTAAATGCAGAGCTGTGCATGCAGGGATCTGAGCTCTGCATACAGGAGGCTACAGCTAGCTTGATCCTGCATATTCAAAAACTCACAAACCCTGCCACTCAGAAGATTTTTTTGTTCACTTCCACCTAGGAAAGAGGCTTCATCTTGCACTTGAGCCAACAGAGGGCAACAGACACAAAATTCAATATTGAGAAGAAATGCTTTTTAAAAACAATGCTGAGCAGCCCAACCCATACTGTATCTGGAGTCACATATCACAGCAAAAGGCAGCATTCCATGCTGGACCTAAAAACCTTCTCAGGCTCCATCAATTAAACCACCACATATGGGGTGGAAGAGACTCAGCAAGGAACTCTCACTAGGGTTCAATGAAAAGCAGATGTTGTGGGCACAGCTGTCGTGCCTCTTATCAGGAACAGCTAAGCAGCCCCTGCTGCACTTCCATCAGGAGCCCTGCCCTTCCTTCCCTTCAGCCCCAGCACTACTGAGAGTCCCTAACCTGAACCAAATAAAGTCCTCACGTACAAAGCATGCAGGAGTCCTCCCCAAATATTGCTATTTACATTAGCATACTGTTTATGGATCTCCAAATTAGGGTCCTGCTGTGACTGTCCAAGTGCTTGAGACATGATGAGACTGGCTCCCACTCCTACCTAAGAGTGGCTTCATTTGCTCCCTTGAAAATGTAATTTAGTGTTGGCTCCAGAGCTGGATGGATTAAAGAGAAAGAACTGTGTATTCTCTCCATAGGGATAAAGCTCTGGCCAATTTAATTTACATGAATTATAATGTATTTACCCATAGGGCTCACATGCTGTGTTTTGTTGCTTTAAATGAAATTCCATATTGCTAAATTCCAATTGTATAAATGATAACAGATTGCTGCTGGGACTGCACCCATGAAAGCAGCGCAGGGGAATTGTGCAGGATATGCCCTGAAGGGCATGAGTCATCCTGACCTACAGGCAGCGAACTCTGCTTTGGAAATGTAGTTCAAAGCAAGGGTTTCTCATGAGAGATCAGAAGTCCTATCCCAAGGTTGGGTCACTGCCCACGGACCTGTTCTGCTCTGTACTTTCCTTGGGTCCTTTTGCCACAGTGATTTTGCAAGGCCGACTAGTCTACTGGTGACAATAACGTTATCGTTGTTTGCACTTGTAAATGATATGCTGAAACCAAAGTTGCCTAAATTTAATTACAAATAAAGAAGGGAAGCAGCCCTGCAAACAAAACATTTTGTTTGGCCTGATAGAGATTTTTTTTTTTAATGAGAACAGAGAAATATTTCAGTTTCTCATCAAACCAAAACACTTTTTTTCTCAACTTCATACTTAATTAAAAAACAAATTATTTTCACAATAATACTTCTGAAGAATCACAGAAACATTCAGGTTGGAAAAGACACTTAGGATCACCAAGTCCAACCAATAACCCTACTCTACAACATTCACCCTAAATCATCTCTCCAAGCACCACATCCAAATGACCTTTAAAACACATTCAGGGGTGGTGACTCAACCACCTCCCTGGGCAGCCCATTCCAATGCCTGACCACTCTTTCTCTGAAAAAAATTCTCCTAATATCTAGTCTAAACCTACCTAAGTGGCAGCTGGAGGCCATTCCCTCTTGTTCTATCACTATTTACCTGTGAGAAGAGACTAGCAAAAACCTCTCCACAACATCCTTTCAGGTAGCTGTAGACAGTGCTGAGGTTTCCCCTCTGCCTCCTTTTTTTTCAAACTAAACAGCCTCAGGCTGCTGAGTCTAATCGAACCCATGAGTGGATGTTTGGTGGGTGAAGATTGTGACTGAGTTCTAGATTTCACCAGGTCAGACAAGTAGCGCATCCATTATCCTATTACTGTTTACCGACTTGACACGCAGACAGTCCTGTACACTGCTGCTCTGAATACGCCACCAAAGGTGCAGCCAGAACTAAACAGGAAGTTGCTTTTTTGGCTGCAGCAGTCAGTTTTTAAGGTTCCCACTTGCTGTCCAATTTGCAGCTGCTCTCTGCCTGTGCCTCTTTTAGCAACATGATCCTGTGGTTTTCAGGAACTTTAAAAAACTTGTCAAAGATAAAACAAAAATTACTGGCTTTAACCACATCCATTCCTGACAGCATATGCCAGGTGTGAGGACAGAATCATAGAATCATAGAATCATAGAATGGTTTAGGTTGGAAGAGACCTCAAGGATCATCCAGCTCCAACCCCCTGCCATAGGCAGGGACATCTCCCACTAGAGCAGGTTGCTCAAGGCCTCATCCAGCCTGGCTTTAAACGCCTCCAGGGAGGAAGCATCCACAACCTCCCTGGGCAACCCGTTCCAGTGTCTTATCACTCTCACTGTAAAGAACTTCCTCCTAACATCCAGTCTAAATCTCCCCTCCTCCAGCTTAAACCCATTACCCCTTGTCCTGACATTACTAGACCTTGTAAATAGTCCCTCCCCAGCCTTCCTGTAGGCTCCCTTCAGATACTGGAAAGCCACTACAAGGTCTCCTCGGAGCCTTCTCTTCTCCAGGCTGAAGAGCCCCAACTCTCTCAGCCTGTCCTCATAGCAGAGCTGCTGCAGCCCTCTGATCAT